>JAHWGI010001031.1:172500-362500 GCA_029379305.1 Frankliniella fusca | reverse complement strand
CCGGGCGAGCTGGGACGCTCGCGCCCCACAAAACAAGGCGGGGCAAGGCGCTCCTGCGACCAAACTTTTGTTTTTGTTTTTTTATCATTTTCAGAGAAATTTGTACATTAAAGCCGAAGCGAGGCGAAGGGGCCGCACCAGGGTTGAATTCCCGATTTCAGCGGACTCCTTAAGGCGCAATTCCGTTGCTGCGAAATAGAATGACACGAAAGTCCTCACCTCTCATTTGTTTATTTCCATAAATACATTGGCTTCCTGCGAAAAACGTGATTATTTTTAGAAGTAAAGGATGTACGGTTGAGAAACTCGACAATTTGGACCGTAACTTTTGTCTGATATCTGATCTTCTCCCCGCGCCTCCTGCTCTGGATCCACTCCTGGCTGTGGGGTGTTGGGCTGTCCGAGTCCCCCGCCAGGCTCAGGTTGTCTCTTTCAACAAGGGGAACAACTCAGAATTTTAATGTACAAATAATTTTGTGAATATTTTTGTAAATTTTTGAGAATGTTCGCTTGATCGTTATCTAGAATCCTGTAAGTTTTATTGAATTTTTGTGAATTTTTCTTATGATTTTTCTGAATTTTTCTGAAATATCAAGAGTTAATCCTGATTTTTTCTGAATTTTTCTGAATTACGAGGTGCACAAAACCTTCAGAGTTGTTTCCCCTTCTCTTCGCTTTTTCCATATGTCGCGACCACGTACGCACGCCGCGCTACACTGCGGGCATTTTCAGGACCTCACCGGGGACAGGCACCCCCTCCCGGTACCTTTGGGTACCTCCGGGTACCATCGGGTACCCCGTCACACCGTGCGTGCTCTAAATCCATCTGCATTCAGCGCACAACCCTCTGCTACTCTCTCTCTCTCTCTCTCTCTCTCTCTCTCTCTCTCTCTCTCTCTCTCTCTCTCTCTCTCTCTCTCTCTCTCTCTCTCTCTCACACACACACACACACACACCAAACACACACACACACACACACACACACACACACACACACACACCAAACACACACACACGCGCTCTCTCACACACACACACACACAGCGCGCGCGGTCATACATTCATACAAGCCTACAGCTGGGCTTATTCCCCTGCTTTTTTCCCTCTCGTTTTGGGCGGCGCCATAGCTCCCCGCCACCACCCCGTCCACGTCCACATCCTCCTTTACCCCCTCCCCCCTTTTGCATCCTAGCGCCGTAATCCTTCGGGATCGTTCATAAATAACCGTGCGCGGCATGCTTGATACTGTATTATGGGCTCCCTTGCGAATTTGCAAAACCCGGCCGGCTCCCCGCCGCCCCGTCCCGGCTACCCCTACCTCCTCTCCATCCTCTATCTAATGTTCCCCCTATCGCCTCCCTTCTTCCCTATCCATTTCTAGCTCTTATTGATCCCTGAAAAAAAATTTTCTCTGCTTTCTTTTAATATTTGCGCTTTATTTCCGCTTTGAAATAAAAGCAGACAGGCAACCTGCTTCACCCTGCGGTCCAACCGCAACCCTGCAGCCCTGATACCTGTATTACTTTTTTGACCGCACTTCCCCACCCCACCCCACCCCTCCTTCCCTCTTCTCTGCCTCGTCCTTGACTCCGCCCACGCCCTCATTTCGCTTCAAGTTTCGCCCATTTCATTTTGCCGCCGCAGTGATCGTCTGTGCTTTCTTCCTTCGCCCACTTGCAAGTATTTTGTCAAGCACTGTTACTGTTACAAAACTATTTTTTCAAAAATTTAAGAGAACCATGTAATAAAAAAGAGTTTTTTCGATGTGCTCTCTTCAATTTACCAATGAATTTAATGAGAATCGAAATAACAAAAGGCATTCGAAGACTATGTGGTGATTCGGATGTACAATTTTCTTTTCTTTCTGAACTTATTGTTGTAACTGATGTTTTCAGTTCAGTGACAATAAACAAATCTCTAATCTTCAAAAATGTCACACCGCAAAAAATCTCAAATACCGTATAATCTCAAATCTCTCCTCTCCTGTAAACGAGTTTTTAAGTCATGTTTTCTAAATACTGTTCTAAGACTGTTAACAATATTGTCAATAACTTCAGAGTTCAAAGACAATAAATCTCAAATCTCTCCTCTCCTCTCCTCTCCTCTCCTCTCCTCTCCTCTCCTCTCCTCTCCTCTCCTCTCCTCTCCTCTCCACTCCTCTCCTCTCCACTCTCCTCCACATATCCGCACTCTGAAACAGCCAAACCTGCAGCCCCGAGTGGCCTCTGCTTCAGAGCGCACCATGCGTGGCGTGGCGTAGAGTTTGGCCCAAGTTTGCCTGTCTGACTGCTGCTGCTGCTGCTGCTAACTGCCCGCCAGCTGCCGCCGCCGCCTCCCGGCCCCGGCCCGGGCTGGGCTGGGCTGGGCCCCTTATTGCTTTGGTACAGCCGGTGCAGCCGACGGGGCGGGGCGCGGGGCAGGGTGTTCTGCTGGGGCTGAACGCGCGTGCGCGGGGTACAGAGGAACACAGTGTTTCAATACCGCTTCGGCCCGCACGGCTCTACCCGAAGGGTGAAACAAATCTGAATGTTATGTGGTGTACAAATTTTGTAAATTTTAGTAAATTTTTTGTGAATTTTTATTATTTTTTGTTACTTTTTACTGAACTTTTGTGAATTATTGCAATAATTTTTTTTGTAATTTTCGCAATTTGTCTGTAAATATTTCTAAATTATCCTGAATTTTTTTGACTGTTTCTAAATTTTTCTGACTGTTTCGCTGAGTTACAAGGTGTACACAAATTTCAGAGTTTTGCTTCCCCCTCGGCTCTACCCGTGGCTCGGCCTCGGCCCTCGGCTCGGCCTGCAGCCTGCAGTGCCTCCCGGCGGCCCGGGCCCCTTGCAGGTAGGCAGACCCGCCGAACTCGTCTGTCCGCCGGATGGCCTATGTCACCGATGTCAGGCGCGTCGGCCCGCCGCGTCGTCGCCCGCTCAGCTCGGCTCCGCGGAAACTATATCGACGCCTGCATTTCGATCTGCGTGGAGCTACTGTGCACGCACGCACCATAAGCACACCCCTGGCAGGCAAGCGGACGGAGAGGAGTAAGGAGCAGGAAAGTTTTTTTATTTTTAAAAAAATTAATAATAATAATTACATGTATTCATTGGGGGATTTAGTTTTAGTTTACAATTTTGGGTCAGGGGAGTGAGTTAAAGTCTGTTACATCAAATCAGCCATGCAGGCTTTTTTTGTTTGTGTCCTGATTTTTTTTTTTTTAATATTCAGTTTTATCATAATAACCCTCTTTATATCATGCAATTATAATATTGGTGAGGAAAAGTTTATTAGATGTTAGAAAAAAGAATAGAGCAAGAGAGAGAAAGAGAGAAAGAGAGAGAGAGAGAGAGAGAGAGAGAGAGAGAGAGAGAGAGAGAGAGAGAGAAAGAAAGAAAGAGAGAAAGAGAGAAAGAGAGAAAGAGAGAAAGAGAGAAAGAGAGAAAGAAAGAAAGAAAGAAAGAAAGAAAGAAAGAAAGAAAGAAAGAAAGAAAGAAAGGGAGCGACGAAAGAGAGTTGCTCAGCGGACGTGAAGAGAAAGTACAAGAAATAAGAGAGGGACATGCGGGGTGTGGGCGGCGACGGGGTCCCGCTGGACGGGAGAGACATTGGACATTCCTAGCGGTTCCTCTCAGGCTATGTCGATGGTCTCTGACTGCAATAAGGAACCCCCTCAATCCCCCCTCTCTCCGTGACTTCCTCCCGCCTTCCCTCTCCCTTTCCCCCCCTCCCTCCACCTCTCTCTTTCTCTCTCTCTCTCTCTCTCTCTCTCTCTCTCTCTCTCTTTCTCTCTCGCCCTCTCTCTCTCTCTCACCCTTTCTCTCGCCCTCTCCCTCTCTCTCTCTCTCGCCCTCTCTCTTTCTCTCTCGCCCTCTCTCTCGCCCTCTCTCTCGCCCTCTCTCTCTCTCTCTGTGTCTGCCTGTTGCGCGCTTGATGGATGGTGGTCTACCTAACGAATAATCCCTAGCCGACTGGACCTCTGGACCGGCCGCCATTGGCGTCGCCTGCCCTGCTGGGGTAGGAGTAGGAGTGTTGTAGTGTGCACCAGGCTCCGCCCCAGCCTCGCCCCGCCCCACCTCGCCCCACCTCGCCCCGCCCTGCCCCGCCCTGCCCGTGCAGTGCCCTGCCCTGACCCCCTAGACCAGCATACCGCAGCCACAAGCTGTGTGACCCGACAGTGCGTGAGGGCGCCCTCCTCCACCCCGCTCTTTTCGGCTCCCTTTTCTCTCTCTCTCTCTCTCTCTCTCTCTCTCTCTCTCTCTCTCTCTCTCTCTCTCTCTCTCTCTCTCTCTCTCTCTCTCTCTCTCTCCCTCCCTATATCGCTTTATCTCTCCCTCTCACTCCACTGCAGTACGCCGCACTCCCGCCCACGCCTGTGGCCGTCTCCGCCAGAGAGCTTACCGCAGACAACCTCAAAAGCCTTCTCTCAAATCTGCAACACTGTGAATAAAGAGGAGAACCAGAGAGGCGGGCCGGCAACCGCGGAGGCGTGGCGGGGCGTGGCGGGGCGGGGCGGGGCGGGGCGGGGCGGGGCGGGGCGTGGTTTGGGCGGGGCCCGGGCAGGCCCTCCACTTTGTCTTCCCCAGCAGCAGACTTGCTTGCGGCCGGCGCGGCGGCGTGGCGCGGGGAACTAGGCCACGCGGGAGGCAGAAGCAGCAGGTTTTATCTTATTTATTATCATTCTTATTATTGCTGTTATTTTTTTCTCCCCAGGAGAGCTAGGCGGAGCCGCCGCGACTCTCCTCTCCACTTGGCTGTGATTGCGCCGCGGCTGAAGAGCTGGGGACACACTGTGAGCCGAACAATCAGGCTCCCTCGATATGAGCGAGGGCCTGTCCTAGCCTTAATAGAAGAAGAGAGAGAGAGAGGGAGGGAGAGAGAGGGAGAGGGATGGAGAGAGGGAGAGGCGCGGGGTGTCGGCAGCTCCAAGAGCGAAGCCGAGGGAAAGGAAATGAAGGAGGGGTCGTCAGCTTTCGAACGCGGCGCGGCAACCGTGCGGCGCCAAGGCGGCGGCGGCGGCTGTCGTGCAGAAAATAAAGGCATAAATTTGTGCTGGTTGGCATGCGCTGGGCGGCGCGGCCCGTCGCCTCGGCGCTCACAGGTGCGCAATAATAATATACTCTATGAATACATATGCATATTTTGGACTGCGGGGCGCGCTCAGGTGCGTCGTGTCGTCAGTTTTTCTTCTTCTTCTTCTTCCTCTTTTGAGAAATTTGCTCTGAAGTATCCGATCGTTTACTTTTCTTTTCTTGTTCGGCTGTTGGAAATTTGAAAAGCATTACTCGGCTGAACGTGTTCCAAGGCGGTTCCACCCATTGTTAGTGGTACATGGACATTTACAAGCACTATCTATCGACTTGAAAATTTCAAGTTGAAATTCAATTACGAAGCAAACAATGGTTTTTCGGAAATTTGCGACATTTTTCTTAAGATGTTGTTTACAAGGAGAATTATAGTAATTCTACAAAGATATGTTTCACAGTGTCAGCAGAAAGGTGCAAAATTGTTCAAACCATCATCGTAATGTGTAGCTCTTGCAGCAGAAACGCGGGCCGCGTGGCGGCCTACGCTCCCAACTTGTTAGGCGTAGGCGTTCGATGTCATAGCACACCCGGCACCGGCACGGCTGAACGTATAGTACCTTATAGTATCTCAACGACGCTCTCATTCATTTCGTTTCCGTTCGATGAATATTCAGTTCCTCTCATCTCCCTTCGGTGCGTGCCTGTGACAGCAGGGTATAGCGCGGGCTGAAACTGAACTGTGCGTGCAGCCGCCCCACCCCGCCCCGCCCCGCCGGGTCCGTGCGACCGGAGCCGGAACTCTTGTTCTGCGGCGGGGCGGGGCGGGGCGGCGGCGGTCCCTGTTCGTCCCGCATCGCTCCGTTCTGCAAACACTTTTAGTTTACATTACTTCCGGGCTGGCGCTGAGGCACACGCCTTTCCAGCCCTTCACTACCCCCCTCTCTCTCTCTCTCTCTCTTTCTTTCTCTCTCCCACTCTCCCTCTCTCACTCGGCCGCTCCCCTACAACACAACCCTATTGTACTACCCACCCTATGCCGGCACACTCCCGAGTACTCTCCAGCCTCCTGAACCCACCCCCTCCTTCACACTTCCCCTCACCTCTCCCTTGCTATCTTTCGCTGCTCTCTCTCTCTCTCTCTCTCTCTCTCTCTCTCTCTCTCTCTCTCTCTCTCTCTCTCTCTCTCTCTCTCTCTCTCTCCCCTTAGACCTGTTGCTGTCGTGAGGCGGTGCGGCTGGCTGTTCTCAAATGAATATTGCATGATGCACACGCAAACGCTCACTGAAAATTAATTGAAGCCGAATGACAAAGACGCATTAATACCCTTCTCTCGAACCTCCCCACCCCATCCGGAGCGGAGGAATTTTATGAACTCATCGGCGCCATCTGTGTCACGTGTCGGCGGAAGAATCCAAAATGGCCTGCCGGTTGTAGTCTAGGACGACGCACTTAAACGCTGCGTCATAAAAGAGCCTACTGTACTTGCATATTTCTCAACCACTTAGTAAACGGCTTACACGAGGTCTGCATCATAAGGTTTGACAAATAAGATGGGGGCGGTCCAGAAGCGCTTCCAGTGATAACCCTGCTGTAAGTCCACCCCGTCCGCTCCGGGCAATTTCTCATGGTCGTCTCTCTCTCTCTCTCTCTCTCTCTCTCTCTCTCTCTCTCTCTCTCTCTCTCTCTCTCTCTCTCTCTCTCCCTCTCTCTCTCTCTCTAACGGGGGTTTAAGTTTCTCCTCACAGTGTTGATTGCTCTGTCAACGGCGCACTAATTTGGGGCTGCGCTGTTTACAAGCTCGGTGCAGGGCGCAGTCAGGGAGCGCGGAGGGGGGCGGGGGCGGGGCGGGGGCGGGGCGGGGGCGGGGCGGGGGCTAACCCTGGCCGAAGCCGGGACCGGGGGCTCCATGTTGACCACTTCGTCAAACAATAGGGAACGTAGAAAGGGGCGAATAAGGAAGGGCGCAGGAGGCCGTACGGGACGCGGTGAGATGCAGAAACAGGAGGGACGGGCGGACAGACAGACAGACAGACAGACAGACAGACAGACAGATCGAAGGCGGAATCACTCAAATAAAATGTAACCAGTGATATTTTTGACTTTTGCTTTGATTTTCCAAGTTAAATTTTTGTCATGTCATTATCTATTTTTAATAAAACAATTTTTGCAGGGGTTTCTGGTAGGGGAGGGTGTGTTTCGCGCTCTCCCGTACCCGCACCAGTGCCGCCCGTGCGCCTGCGACACAAAAGTTTCTCCTGAAAAACTTCACGTTTTTTGGCGGCGAGTTGACAAGTTTCTTGTTGGTGTTGTTGTCTGTTTGCCGGGAAGAAGGAGTGCGTTCCGATGCCGATCACGATGTCTCCTAAGCGCGCGTGCGCAGGCCGACACGCTGGCCAAGCTTGGAAAAACAGATAATACCTGGAATTCGACCAACAGTACACATTTACTGAAAAAAAATTATTCCGCGATTTCCGCGCGGTAAAACTTACGCCTTGGTTGTTTGCAAGGTAACTTTCTTGATTTTTCAAGACGAAGACCTTTCCGAAGACGTTCGTAAAACCAAGACGATTTCCAAGACATGCCCTTGGAATTTAGGACGTTGCCTTCAAAGTATTGTTAATTTTCCAGACAACGTCTTGAAATCCTTGCCATTTTGGTCAGGAATTTTGATTGTGGGACCCATTCCGACGGTAATGCGTGTGGACCGCGATACGAAACCGAGATGCTGCGTCAGGAAAACGGCAGTAAAACTGCATATTGTGAAGAGTATGGTACTAAATAAATAGTAATTCTACGAAGATATTGTTCGCGGTGCCAATTTGTCGCCGACCATCGACCTCTCGTTCGCGCTATGACAAGGAATTTTCGCACCAGATCGTAAGTGCTACATCATAAATTTACCTTGAAAATTACAAACAACAGTCCAGTAGACGCTTTCAGCATTAGCAAAGTGAAGAACAAGGCGAAGAACAACAGACCGGAAACAGTTGCTTTTCATAACCCAAAAGTTCATGAAAACTTAAATAAAATGTAAATAATGTCAAAACGATTCGACCTGCATTTTATTTAAGTATTTTCGTCACATTGGGGTGATAAAAAGCAACTGTTTCGGGTATCTTGTTCTTTACCTTGTTCTTCACTTCACCAATGCTGAAAGGGTCTATTGCATTCCCGCACTTTTCGTTTTCATCTCGCTCGTCACATTGCTACTATTAGAATGTCCACTACTGCGCGGGCTGAAAGCGTCCCTATACAACGCCATGAAATTTCTCCTTTCGTTTGCGCTCTACGCTACGGCGTTACGTACGACCGGGACGGGCCTCTCTCCAGGCAAGCGCTGCGCTGTGCTGGCCCGCACGGCCCGTGGCCCACGGCCCGCACACACCCAAACTTTCTTAATCTTCAAGCCGCTCGACTGCGACGGCCTGGCAGCCGGGCGCAGGGCGTAGGGCGCAAGGGGAGGAGAAGGGGGTGGGGGGGGAGGTATGGACGGAGCAGCCGGCTGCTGGGCCAGCCCAGGACCGACCATTCCAATCTGGTGGCGACAGTACACCATCCCCTATCTGATCGGGAGCAGCACACTCTCACTAACTCGGCGGGCGGCAGCCGGGCCCTGCTCTTCCCGACCCCCCTGGTTCCCCCCCCTCCCCCAGCCCCCTCTGTTCCTCTCCCCCCCCCCTATCCCTCTTCGCCACCGCTGACTTCCACACAGACACGCGCAGCGCAGACATTTCCTCCGCTGACATTCTCCGTCGCTGCTGCCCGGCAGACAGCAGCAGACACGGATGAAGCAATAGGGCGAGGAATAGAAGGGAGAGAGGAAAATTTGTGACGGAGCAGAGAAAGGGTTGGCAAGCCCCCCCGATGACAGCCAGCTGGGGGATGATTCTACTAGAAAGAAGCAGGACAGAGGATGAGGAAGGGGGGGGGAGGGGGGGCAGCGATCGCCCTCGAGACCGAAAGCATGAGCTGGGCTTCCGGGTTGATCGTGTCCCTCTCGTCCTCATTAGGGTGCGCTGCGCTGGGGAGAAACTGGGTGGGGTGGGGCGGGGTGGGGCGGGGTGGGCCGGGGCGGGGTGGGGCGGGGTGGGGCGGGAGCGGGCCAAAGGGCCGTCGCGGGGAGGCACCAGGCGCCAGCAAGGAATCCAACCCTCCACATCAAAGAGGATACGAAAAACCGGATTCCATTTCTACTGCTACCAAGAAGTACAATCTCACTCTACAAGTTTTGACGATTTGGCGCATGTAATTTTTGTGATTTACGAATTATAAGTGGAAAAAAATACTATTTATAATTTTGCCCGTTTGGGGCAGGAGCGAGGGGGGAAACAGCTGTGAAATTTTTGTACGTCTCGTACTTCATAAGAATTCAAATCAAAATTAGAAAAATTCACCAAAATTCACAAAATGTGTACACCAAAATTCAGAGTTGTTTCCTCCTCGGTCAGGAGCTTCTAGAAGTCCCTGCCGGCCCGGCAGCGCCCCAGCCACCAGCACCTCCTCCGCTCGACCGCGTCTCGCTTCATAAAAGCAGTGCAGTAGCAGTAGAGGGGAGCTCGGCGGGCAATACGGTCGAGGTGTTTTCGAAGGCGGTGAGCGGGCGAGCCGGAGAAAAGATTAGATGGCGGTGGAGAGAAGAAAAGACTCCGGTGGTCGCTGCTGGCCGCTGGGCAGAGACCGGGGGCTGGGGGGAGGGGGGGGGGGGGGCTGCGCCAGTGTTGCACGCGTGACAAACGATTATAGCCTTCGAAGGCTACACTACGCCGGGTCGCTCCGGCCGGACCCCGCGCTGCCGTCTGATTCAGAAGATCGCTCTCGCGCCTCCGTCCTTGTCGCACTCATGGGCGCCGCCATCGCCCACACAGGGCGCACCGCCATAGGTGCGACAAGGATGGAGGCACGAGAACGATCTTCGGAATCAGCCTGCTGGCCGGCTGCGGACCGGCCGTATAAAGAACGCCACGGTCATTGCAATCCAAAGTTGAGCGGGATCAGTGTGAGGGAGGGGGGGGAGGGGGGGACTGGGGAACGCGGAAAATAGAAGGGGCGGTGGGACGAGAAACCGTCCCGACAGAGCGGCCTGCGGCAGGGAGTTAAAGCGCTGCAGCAGCAGCTAAAACCATGCAGCCGCAACATTTTTTTTCAAGGCCTGCGGCGGCCGATTTAACTTGTTTGACACGTTACAAACGGACCCTGGCCACGACCCTTGGCTGCTTCTCACTCCATCCCCACCCCACAGAACAGCCCGGCCCGGCGGGACCTCATCTGCCCCCGCCGCAGTGGTCTAAAGGCAAGTCCCGGGCAGACGGCCCGGGCGGGGCGGGGCGGGGCGGGGCGGGGCGGGGCGGGGCGGGGCGGGGCGGGGCGGGGCGGGGCGGGGCGGGCCGGGGCGGGGCGGGGCGGGCCGGGCCGGGCCGGGCCGGGCCGGGCCGGGCCTTATCTCTATTCAGTCCTTGACCGCGCGGTACGCCGCCGCGGGTGAGCCCCGCTGCGACCCTCCGAAACCGACCAAGGCAACCGCCCTGCTCCGCCCGGCCGGGCCCGACCCGACCCCATAGCCCACCACGCCCCACCCCGCCCCGCCCCGCCCCGCCCCTGTCGGCCGCAGAACACAGCAAACTGAGCTGCCGCTGTCATAGAGCCCATGGGCACGGCCTCCATGGGGGAGAGGGGGAGGGTTTTACTCGAGCTATGCGACATGTTTTGCGACATGAGTCGCGGCAGCAGGCCAGAACCGCACTGCACTGCAGCGCAGCCGGCCTCACAAACAAACAGTCATAACGGGCCGCTGCGAGGGAGGACAGAAACAAGAGGCAAATGGTTTTTTTTCCGTAATTCAGCGGCTTACTTTTGTCGTTAGAACACGCAGCCGCGCATACTGTGGTGTATTTTTTTTTACTGCGATATAACCGTCCTCGTCTCTCTGCTGCCGCGATATACGAATGCGCATGTCTTATACTCGTGTTTGACGAACGTAACGCCACCCGAGGGGGGGGGGGGAAATCACTTCGAAAAATAATAGTGGGGCCCCGAGAAAATCATTTAAAAATACAATATATATATAAAAAAATAAAAACAATCAAGAAGAAAGAGACAGAAAAATCAAAAAATTCGAGAGAAAATTAAAGAAAAAATAAAATTGGTTAAATTTTGAAAATGAGGGTAAAAGACCAAAATTTATCAAAAATTGACAGAAAATTTCTGCAAAAACTATAAGAAAAACCAAAGCAAAATATCAAAAAATCATCGTGCACATTTTGTAAGAGTGATTAGAGTGATTTCTTCGGGTGTAGATGATCTGACCGACCGCGATCTGACCGACCCACATTTTAAAAATAATACAAATAATATAAGTAATATTAAATAAATATGCAATATAAGTATGCAATATAAATAATCCAATGAAAAATAATGACTAAAAATAATGACTAAAAATAATCGAATATAAATAATCGAATATAAATAATCGAATATAAATAATCGAATATAAATAATCGAATATAAATAATCGAATATAAATAATCGAATATAAATAATCGAATATAAATAATCGAATATAAATAATCGAATATAAATATTCGAATTTAAATAATCGATGAATATAAATATTCCAATATTCGTAATCGAATATCAATATCCACGGGCTTGTGGCCGCCTGTAGCATAGACAACCCACTTCACCAGTGTGGCGTGGGCTGCCTATCCCCACAGGCGCTTTTAGCGAGTCGCTAATCCAGGCATCCTACAAGCGCTGTCTTATCCTGTGACTGAACAAAATCTGTTTCGTATATATTGCATACTTGACCCGTTTGGCAGGTGGTGCACAGCGAGTATTTGAGTAGGCGGGTATTTCGCAATTTGCGACGAGTAACAGTATCGACGTGCTGCAGCACCGTCGCCTGCCTGTGTAGCGTGTGTCTACCCCAAAGGGTCATTCCAAACTTGATTTTGACGATTTGCATCGACCCCCTTCGATTTTTTCATATTCACATCAACTTCAGTACTCATCAGGGGGCACTTCCCTGTGAAATCTGAGCGCTGTGGCTGAAAGGGTTCCGGTGATATGGGCATTTTAAGGTTTTTGAGGTGTTAAATTTCACTGCAATTTCGTAAAAACGTCCCTAGCCAGGGCCAGGACGCTCCGGGAGGCGAGTCCACCTTACAACTCGATGTAAAATGATCCCAGGAATCCGATTACGGCCCCAGATTGGGACTCTCGACACTCCTTATGCCCCAAAATGGTGAATTTCGTGTTCGTGGCATGCGTTTTCGCGAGCTTCGATGGCTGACCTCCCCATATTTTTTTGACCTTATGAGGGCTTAAATCGAAAGCTAGTGACTAGATCTTTCCAAAAAGAGGGGTAAAACATGTGGGACCGCACATGGATTTCACGCTATAGGCTGACGCGAGGGGTAAATAACTCCGAATTTTGATGTACACCACTAATTCAAAATTCACACTAATTCAAACTAATTCACGCGAATTCAAAACTAATTCAGGCGAATTCAAAACGAATTCAAAACAAACTCAAGCAAGTTCAAAACGAATTCAAGTAAATTCACAACAAATTCACAATAATTTCAAAAAACTTCGCAATAAATTCAAAAAATTCAAAGATAATTCAAAACGAATTCAATTTAATACAGACAAATTCAATTCAAATTCAAGAAATTTGTACACCGAATTCAGAGTTGTTTACCCCTCGGGCTGACGAAAACGGAAAAATCGTAAATTTGACTAAAAACAGTGTTTTGACCACAACTTCTCGAGGTGTTCCCCACCTTGTACACGGCATATCGAAATGATTTCTTGGGGTAGTCGACCCCCTCTTTCTATTGGATAAATAAAAAAGTTGGGTATTTTGCTTCTTCTACTAGTTTTAGCTACATAAAAAAACTCAAAATCATTTTTTAAAAAAAGGAGGGACCCAAAAATTTTCAATCTGGCGAGAATCTAGAAGTGATCAGGAACTAAAAAAAAACAAAAAAAAACACAAAAAAACAAACAAAAAAAAACATTTCTAGATGGTTGATAAAATACAAAATTTTGGGTCCAACACTTGTAAAATTTTGGATTCCTACAATGGCGGGGCGGCTAGGTGCATTTTGCGTTGCAGGACTTCCAGAGCCTTGTCTGACGAACTGACAAGAGGCCAGACATTAAGTGACTTGCGACATACTTGCGCTGCGAGCACCCCGAGTACGCCAGCGTTGTCCAAAAGCAAGGCGTGGCCATTGCAGCGGCTGAGCTCTCTGCGCTCTCCCCCGCAACCTCCGCGGTATGTCTGCTCGGGGCGCGTAACGGCGCGCGCGCCCCAGGGCCACCCGCACCGTGCCTAGGCTCTGCCTCTGCGATGAGGCCCGGGGTGTGCTCGCCCCGGGTCCGCCCCCGCCGTCCGGGTGCTCCGCGACAAAATTTTAAATTCAAAATTCTCGCTTCCCTGTTAAGCGCGAAACCGATTTCTTCTTCACATGAACAAATCGCCGACCCACTCAGTACTGAATTGATATTAAGTGACTACAACATTGCATAAGAAAAGGTAGTGTGGCTATGGCTTGCTTTTATGTCTTTCTCGAGAATATAGACTAAGTACACAAGACGTGACCAGGCAGAAGGGGCAAAAAGCTAAATAATCAAAATAATAAGGAAAGTACCAGGGGAAGTGATTTATTCAGCACACACAAGAATTCAACCAGGGAGAACAAGTGAAACCACCCTCATTCGAGTTACATGCCATAGGGAAACCCTGGGAAAAACCCATGGCGGTGGTCAGCGGCCGATCAGGATAGTTATTTCAGCATCCATGAGCATAGGTCACCGGGACCAGTTCTTCTCTTATCCCATAGGAGCCTGCACACAGCTAACAGAAAAGACAAACATTTACAACCAAAAAGAAATTGTGTCACTTTAGAATATACAGTGAGGCCACACTTACTGTCTTAATTGGATGTGTACTGACGATTTAATACTCCACGAGCATCATTAGTTACGTTTCCATCGTGCTTGTGTGGACCCGAGACCTCAATAAAAAAAAGGTCAGAAAAAGGTCAGAAAAAGGCCAGTAAGGGCTTGGCAAGTGGCACCTAGAAATAAAAAAATTAGTAGAAACAAAAAAACAGACAAGTACAGTCGTAAATGGGAGAAGACTACACACATACTTCAGACGGAAAATATCAGTAAAGAACCAATGACATAAACAGCGCCGTCAAAACAGCGCCGTCGTCACAGCGCGGTCGTCGAAGCGTCGATGCAGCGCCGTCGTTACAGCGCCGTCGTTACAGCGCCGTCGATACAGCGCCGTCGATGCAGCGCCGTCGATGCAGCGCCGTCGTTACAGCGCCGTCGATGCAGCGCCGTCGTTACAGCGCCGTCGTTACAGCGCCGTCGATACGGCGCCGTCGTTACAGCGCCGTCGTCACGGCGCCGACGTCGCAGCGCCGTCGATACAGCGCCGTCGTTCAGCGCCGAAGAGCAGCGCCGACGAGCAGCGCCGAAGAGCAGCGCCGACGTTCAGCGCCGAAGAGCAGCGCCGACGAGCAGCGCCGAAGAGCAGCGCCGAAGAGCAGCGCCGTCGTTCAGCGCCGAAGAGCAGCGCCGAAGAGCAGCGCCGAAGAGCAGCGCCGACGAGCAGCGCCGACGAGCAGCGCCGACGAGCAGCGCCGAAGAGCAGCGCCGACGTTCAGCGCCGACGAGCAGCGCCGACGAGCAGCGCCGACGAGCAGCGCCGACGAGCAGCGCCGACGAGCTGCGCCGAAGAGCAGCGCCGACGAGCAGCGCCGAAGAGCAGCGCCGAAGAGCAGCGCCGTCGTTCAGCGCCGAAGAGCAGCGCCGAAGAGCAGCGCCGAAGAGCAGCGCCGACGAGCAGCGCCGAAGAGCAGCGCCGACGAGCAGCGCCGACGGGCAGCGCCGAAGAGCAGCGCCGACGTTCAGCGCCGACGAGCAGCGTCGAAGAGCACCGCCGACGAGCACCGCCGACGAGCATCGCCGACGAGCAGCGCCGAAGAGCAACGCCGACGGGCAGCGCCGAAGAGCAGCGCCGACGTTCAGCGCCGACGAGCAGCGTCGAAGAGCAGCGCCGACGAGCAGCGACGAAGAGCAGCGCCGAAGAGCAGCGCCAAAGAGCAGCGCCGATGAGCAGCGCCGACGAGCAGCGCCGACGTTCAGCGCCGACGAGCAGCGCCGACGAGCAGCGACGAAGAGCAGCGCCGAAGAGCAGCGCCAAAGAGCAGCGCCGATGAGCAGCGCCGACGAGCAGCGCCGACGTTCAGCGCCGACGAGCAGCGCCGACGTTCAGCGCCGACGACCAGCGCCGAAGAGCAGCGCCGACGTTCAGCGCCGACGAGTAGCGCCGACGAGCAGCGCCGACGAGCAGCGCCGACGTTCAGCGCCGACGAGTAGCGCCGACGAGTAGCGCCGACGAGCAGCGCCGACGAGCAGCGCCGACGAGCAGCGCCAATGAGCAGCGCCGACGTTCAGCGCCGACGAGCAGCGCCGACGTTCAGCGCCGACGAGCAGCGCCGACGAACTTTAGTACAAAACCGTGCAAGAGATTCGTGGAACATATGCCAGAGAAATCAGTGGTTGAAAAATAATCGTTTATAACCTTATCCCCCGGGGGTCATCCTGGAGCCGTCATCGGGGACCCCACAGGGTCGCCGATGACGCCCCTCGTGAAAAATTGTACCTTGGTTTCCGGGAGTGCTGAACATATTGTCGGTGACCGTTTGCACCTGCAGGCTCATCCTTTGCTCATAGCGGACCCCGTGGGTTTGTCATCGGGGACCTCATGGGGTCACCGATGACGCCCCTCGTGTAAAGTTGTGTAAAGAGGTTCTCGGGTGTGCTCAATGGGACCCTTAATGACCCCCAGTATAAGCCAGAAGGTGCAAACGGACACCGGCAATAGATTCAGCACACCCGAAAACCCTGGAGTTTAACTTTTAAGGAGGGGCGTCATCGGCGACCCCATGGAGTCCCCGATGACGACCCCAGGATGACGCTGGAGGTGTAAACGGACACCAGCAATTGATTCAGCACACCTAAAAACCGGAATGTACTACTTCTCCCGAGGGACGTAATCGGCGACCCCTCGAGGTCCCCGATGACGACACCAGGATGACGCTGGAGGTGTAAACGGACACCAGCAATTGATTCAGCACACCTAAAAACCGGAATGTACTACTTTTCCCGAGGGACGTAATCGGCGACCCCTCGAGGTCCCCGATGACGACCCTTACGGTGACCCTGGAGGTGCAAACGGACACCGGCAATAGATTCGGCATACCGGAAAACACCACATTAGAGGTTGATTCCGGCCTTAACCGTACATTTGAATTATGAACCAGAATTTTCGATCCGCCCCTCCACCCTTATAGCGCGCCTGTGCCCCCGCTGCCCCCCCCTGCCCCCTTCTCCCACCTCCCCTCCAATTTCTGTAATTCTGCACTTACAGTAATTATTCCAAATCACTGGCAGAACATGTAAGCTAAAACATTGGATTACTTGAAATTTTAATCAAAAGAGAAATGTCACTGAGTTTGACGGAAGCTAGAATTTATAAATGCCAAGACATGCATTTCAATTATAAGGGGCCGGCACAACCAATTTTCATCGATGAAATTCCAAAAATACTTTCCCCAAAAAAAATAATAATTAAAAAATAAAGATGGTTTGGTATGATAAGAATCATTAGATACTGTAAATCCAAATCACTGGCAGAACAAGTAAGCTAAAACATTGGAATACTTGAAATTTTAATCATAAGAGAAATGTCACTGAGTTTGACGGAAGCTAGAATTTATAAATGCCAAGACATGCATTTCAATTATAAGGGGCAGGCACAACCAATTTTCATCGATGAAATTCCAAAAATACTTTCCCCCCCCAAAAAAAAAATATTAAAAAATAAAGATGGTTTGGTATGATAAGAATCATTAGATACTGTAAAATAGACAAAGTTCTTTACAAAGTGCCTTCATTTCATATTATTAAAATCAAAACTCACAGAAACTTTACCGAACTAATGAATTTATGAAAGACATGGGACAAATTAATCTGCCCTAAACAACTTACATGATACTCACCGAGCAAAGCAATGTCAACTTCTAAAAAGTTTTTGCATTATGCTTGTCCATTGCAATTAAAATTCCAAAACTAATTAGAATGACGATACTTGAGACAGAAAGGGGAGCCTGATGTCGACAAGAACAAGCTCTCTCTTTGGCCCTGCAAAAAATAAGCACAACAGGAAACAAAGTATTAAAACTTAAATTTGAGAAGTGTAACTTGTGGCGACACATCCACACTGGTTTATATTTCACTTACTTCAGACAAGAAAAACATTTTGGCGCATTCTTCCAATGAAAAATACTGGTTGACTCACATTGATTATTTCCACTTCAAATTATGAGTCCTTTCAGGAATTCAAGTAAACCACTGTATATCACACCTTTACTAGTTTTCATTTGAACCTACAAACCAAAACAAAAAACTTCGTCAGCAAAGGTAAACCAAGTAACTGACTGCATGACATGTTGAACGTTGAGAAAGGCCATTTGGATGAAACTTCAGTCGACTGATAGAAAACAACAGTATTTTAGAAGCACAAATAATATTGCAGAATATGATTTAAATTTGAGGACATGAAGAAGAGAAACAGTAACCGGTCAGCACTACGTAACCTCAAAACTTACCTGATTAATCTTGATCCATGTCAAAATAAAACCCACAGGTTGGGATGTTTTCCAGATTTCTTCGTTTCTTTCTTTATTACAATCGCTCACTGTCCTTTCAAAGACCTGACATGTGTAAAAATTCATGGTTTTCCAACACTCCTGGAGGCAGGCCGAGAACGGACCGCCGCCAGCCCAGGTAAAATGACTTATGGACATTAACGCACTCACGACTTTCCCACAACTAATTCTTGGAAGATTCACGGGACTGGGGCGGTCTCACACTTGACAAAGTGTCAATTACATAAGCTTTCGTTGCAAAAGAAGCACACTTTCCTCCCCAGGCGGATTTGCGCCGACACAGACACAAACTTTAAAGTATGTGTGTGTGTGTGTGATGTTGTTCTGGGGCTACCAACCTAACGTGGTCATTCCATGCTGTTTCCCTACTTTATATTTATGTAAACCGATTAGAAGAGTCAATTCTCACTAAAAACAGCTGTATCTTTCAAGTCCATGCAGTTTTAAACAAAAATGCGTTAATTACTCAACGCGATTCAAACAAACTGCATTGCAGTACAATAACCAGTGACTATGGGCTCAAGTTGTCGATAACCCCGCGTAATTTAAACTGGCTCATACGGGATTCCCATTGAATTAAGTTTAAAAAATAATTTCGGTACTTCACAAACGAACTTGGCGTTGGAGGTTTTTGTGTTTTGTGTAATTAATTTAAAACGAACATTTGGAACAGGGCTGACGTGCCTACACACTGGCACCGTCGCGCGAGCGGACACGGAGTACTACTAGCCCTGCCTTCAGGCATGAGTCCAGGAAGTATGGATCTGCAAGTAAACTGGCCGGAGCCGGAAACATCTGAAATGTTCGACGCTAATTCTCAGCCGGCTCATTCGAAAGAGAAAGGTTCCAAGTATACGTTCAAAATTCATAAAAGCTGCCGCAGCACGGCCTCCGACCCATGCACACGGTCAGAGTTATCTTTGACACGGTAAAACCGCTGCCTCGGTCGTGATTTACTTACACTTTCAAATCACTATTAGAAATTACGACGGGGATTTTGACGGGATTGCCTGATAATTTGTAAGCCGTCCTTAACCGTTCTATCACGAAACATGCTGTAAAAAGGCAAAATTTTTCATGTACTATTCGAAAAACTTTAGCGAAATACCGCATAATACGCGTAATAACGAGTAGTGTGTCTACGAAAATTCGAAGTTAATACCCTCGCGGATCTGAGCATCGCTCGCTCAAAGCATTATCGAACAAAAACGCAGGGAAAGTTTTGAAAGCACGACATCAAAAACCCGTTTAAATTAAGAATTTGAATTTGCTTTCATGCGTTTTCCTTGCCCATTTTGTAACGATACGGCGCCCGCCCTGGTGCCCTGCCCTTGCCGTCGGCCTCCGGGGCCTGGGGCTGAAGTCAGGCTTGCTCAGAGCAACTGGGTCTGAACCCTGAACCCGACGAGACCCAAACTTTTTAGCGTCCATGACTTAGCCCTAGATATTGCATGATGTTGACAAAAACACTGTGATTTTCGCGTGACAAAAGCTCATCGAAAAATGGTCCATTTCTGCTACTTTGTAAAAAAAAAAATCCGCTCATTAATTATTGATCGAACCGATATGAAGTACTTAAAGGTCAGGGAAATTTTTTTTTAAATGAAAAGAGGGGCTGGAAATCAGTGTAAAGTTAAAAATTAACATTTGTGACAACCCTTGCACATACACACATACATACAGATGAGCGCCAAAACTCCGTCGAGTCATGTCTGGAGCCGCCCCTGCTCACAGGGGGTTGTCACGCAATTTGTCTACTTTCCTGGGTGGATACCGTTGGATACCTAAAGAGACCGACAGAGGGTGGTCACATCCACGTCACATCGACGTCTCCCACGCCAGACGGGTCGAGGGCGCGTCGTTAGGTACCATGCTGTCGACGACCTGCCCCACCGTGCGGGCTGCCGCGTGCCACACTCGCTCGACCATGTGACAGTACACTGCAAACCGAAGTGTGTACTTAGTACACGTATAGGTGTGAACTGAGCACACACCTATACGCGTGTACTATGGCAAGTACACACCTATACGTGTGTGCTTGGAAGTACACACAAATATGTGTGTACTAAGCACACACTTCGGTTTGCAGTGTACGGGGTGCTTATGAGATGACTCGCCCGTAGGTTTGATTGCCTATGCTCAGGATTGGAGGCAGGGAGGGAGAAATAGAGGGTATTGCCGATGCTCATGCGCGCCTCGCCATCACCTCCTTAGGAGAACCCGCGTAGGCCACGGCTCTAGCGCTGCGGGTCGCGGGTACCCTCGGGGCGTAGCTCGCGCACCCGCGGCTACCACCGCGAGGGTGGCCGCGGACCCGCGAGTCCTAACGCGAGGGTAGCGGGAGACCTGTGACTTATTTTGCCTCCGAGGTAGCCTTAGAACCGCGAGTTGCGCCGCGGGGGTACAGTGGGGGTACACCCTGGCTCACGGGTGATTTTCGAATTGATTTGTTAGCTGTTTCCTTACGATTGACGGGGGAGGAGAAAGTTAGGGGGAGCCCTGCAAAACTTTAACACTTACTAAGATGAGCGCGGGAGTTTTCGAGTAAGATCTTCAGGAGCGCCTCTCGCCCTATGGTATAGGCAGGCCCAGCTAGCCTAAGCAACAGGCACTGTATTCGAATATTTATATTTGAACATTAATAATCGAATATAAATATTCCAATATAAATAATCGAATATTTATATTCGAATATAAATATGCACTATTTTTATTACAATTATTTATATTATATATTTATATTGAATATTTATATGACATTATTTCCATTACTTTTATTATTTTAAATATAGGGGTCGGTCAATTTGCGGTCGGTCAGACGAGCCACTCCCATTTCTTCCTACTGATTTTACGGATTTCTGAGGTTTCGTCAAAATAGTAGCAACTGAACGACAGGGATCTCTCGAGATTACACCTAAAATTAACGAACATGAGTACACCTGACTTCTTGGGCATGACATCGAGGAGTAACACCCTTGGCCAGGCCGTAGGTGCCAAAGTCCTTTCTCATCAATAATTGTTACGCCGGCAAACACGTCTGCCGGGGCGCGGAGCAGTGGGGGGGGGGTGGGGGGGGGGGGGAAGTCGCAGACAGTTTGAAGGCTCTCGCGCAGCCTCCTTACATTCAAGGACCCCTCGTCCTCCTTCGCGTGCGCGCCGTCCCGGTCGGTCCCGCAGGAAGCGCCTCCTAACAAGGCCCCTGGCCGCCGCACCCCGCCGCACCCCACCGCACCCCGCCGCACCCCACCCCACCCCCGCCCCGCCCCGCCCAGCTCCGCACCAGGCAACGCAATCAACATGGACACACTCTCCGCCTGCCCACAAGTTGGTGTGTAAATGTACACTTCCCTTCCTCTTTTTTTCCTCTCTTTCTCTCCCCAAGCGGGGGAGAGCGGCGCCACCCCCATTGCCACTTCCACCGCCCTCTTTAATTGGATTACTTGAGAGCGGTCTGAGGGGGCAGGGAGCCGGCAGAAGCCTCGCGCCAGGCCTCCGTCCGCCGGACGAAAAGGAATCAAAACCATGTCGGAATGGCTAAGGCTGCGGGCAATAATGAGCAAAGTTGGCGACGGTCTGTGCAGGGGGAACTAGCCGGATGGGCCGGACAGACGCTTAGTTCTAGCTACAAGCGGACGGACGGGTCTTGCGCCGTGTATTGGGCCGTGAATATCTTAACGTCTCGTCACACTATCGCCTTATTCTCCCCTCCAGCTAGCTCAAGTGGTTGGAAGAGCAACGCAGATTTCTTCTTATGTGTGAGAAAAAGCTGCTCACATCACTGATATTCAAGGAATGTGACGCCACAATCGTTTGAGTGTGCATCGTGTCACATTCGTTGGAATATTCTGTCACATTCGTTTGAACGTGAATCGCGCCTCAAACGCTTCAAATTTTTCCAAATTCACATTCAAACGAAATGTGAAGTCACAATCGTCACATTGCATGAAGAACAGTGATCTTTGTTCCAACTAATAAAATTGAAGACATAAAAAACCAAGAGATCCGGACAAGGTATATAAACCAAAATCAATTTTGTTGCGTTATCTTAACGCCAGGTGGCGGGCATCGTGCCATCCATTTGCTTCCTTTCCACCGCACTCAGGGAAGCTTCCCTTGATTTGTATTTAACCTTGAATCTTGATGGGTTTAAGAGAAACTTAATAAAAATCCTATTTACACATTGTTTTTAAAAATTAAAGGTCTCTTGGTTGAATGGGGAACACATTTCATTTCTTTTTCTATGCGCATAAGTGGAGTCGGAGATGACCTGCGAGAAGAGCCCGGCTCGGCTATAGGACTCTACCGCAGTGCTGCAGAGACTGGCCGAGGTGCCGAGGCCATGGTCCGCGCGGGGCGGGGCGGGGCGGGGCGGGGCGGGGCAGTGCAGGGGGCGACTCTCGGCTAGGGGCTCCGAGGGTCGCAGTGTGGTCTGCAGGCTTGACAGCGACGTCTCTCGAGTGAGGCTGGAACAATTGAGTCCATTCATTGCCCGGGGGGGACGTGGGCTGTTGTAATCAACTCATTACCCCCTCCTCCCAGTCTCTCTTCTCCTCTCTCTCTCCCTCCCCCCTCTTTCTCTCTCTCTCTTTTCTCCCTCCTTTAGCGCCTTCCTGCTCCCCACTTCTTCTTAACGGAAAGGCTCAAACACACTATAGACTGGAGTGGTCTCTTTCCCATTATTCACCGAGCGAGCACATGCTTCGAGAAAAATAAACTGCTGCCATAATAAAGAACAACAGTGCTCTTTATAGTGTTAGAGCAGCTAGTTACTTTAACACATTTTTCTCGCTGCTGCTCGTTTACGCGTGTCGGCTCTATGGTTCCAAGTCCCCCTCCCCGCGCGACCAGTTGCTGAGGGTGACGCAGGAGGGGCTCGCGGGTGCTGCCCCACCCCGCCCCACCCCGCCCCACATCGCCCCACCCCGCCCCACCCCGCCCCACCCCGCCCCACCCCGCCCCACCCCACCCCACCCCGCCCCACCCCGCCCCACCCCGCCACACCCCGCCCCGCCACACCCCACCCCGCCCCGCCACACCCCGCCGAGCCCCGACCGCAATATGAGCCAAGTCTGGCATTCTTCCTCCCCCACCGCTTGCATGGCAATGCACTCTCACTGTCATTTGTCGACAATGCGAGCTGCTCTGTCTTGTTTCACCGCCCGCCCGCCAGACTGCGCTGCTGGAGGAGCATTTCTGGAGTCTGAAAGGGGGAAGGAGTGGGGGGGGGGGTTCCACTGGAGCGTACACTGCTGCTATGGGGTCCTCGCAGAGGGGGTAGGGGGTCCGGGGTAGGGTTGCCTGGAGTCTGGCTGCTGCTGAATCTTGCTGGATGCAGGACCGCCGCACAGCTCTGCTGTGCAGACGGTCAGGCGAGAGAGGCCATTCCGGCGGCCGGGTCTGCTTCCTGATGAAGTCCGGCGGAGCGAGCGAGAAAATAGCGCGCGCCGAGGAAGCTTGGCTATACCTGCATATATATACACAGCGAATCGAGATTTCAGCTGGCGTACTGTCGGCACTGGTAGAAAAATTTGGAGAGATTTTACAGAAAAAGTCTTAGAGTATACTTGGAAAGAAATTTTTGATTTTGGTGCACAAGCATGCATACTTACTGAGTAAGTGTAACAAATAGTTTACAGGAAATGTCTGTAAAAATTATCCAAGTAAATAGTGGAAAAATACAATAGAAAATTACAGAAATGTGAATTACAAGAGTTCTGTAATTTTACAGGACCATGGTAAAGTTACCGTACTAAGTCTTGGCAAGAAGTATACGAAGAGTTTTCCTGTAAAATTTGATTTTTTTCTGTGTACTTAGTGCCAAGACATTATTTTCTGTAAAATTACCATCGTCTTTAAAATTAAAGAAACATGTAAAAGTTAATCATGCAAACTTATTTGCGTCCAAAACCATGATGTTATTGCTGTCTCAGACATGATTTTATGGTTGCTCCCGAGGTGACCACATGCGATAGCTGCTGCAAATTTTCTCACTAAAATACTAGGGACAAATTTGTTCCTAATTGAGCACGAATCCGTGCATACGCAACATATGTACGATTTCTTTCCTAAATAAAGAAGTAAAAGTGCACTATTGTGCAGTTTTACTCCATTATTAGGAACGAAATCGTGCACATGTTGCGTATGCACGGATTCGTGCTCAATTAGGAACAAAAATTGTCCATAGTATTTTAGAGTGTTCATTCTCCCGGCTACGGTTTGGCATGCCTTACTTGCCTGAGTAGGCCAGATCTAGGCGACATGAGGCAGCGCTGAGCTGCTCGGGACCGGGCTAGCGCCTCCCCCCCCCCACCCCACCCTCGCCTTGAGATGCAATCATCTGTGACGATATGAAATTATTTCGCTCCATGAAGGCGGGAGCCGTTTGTAAACGTTCCCGGACCATGATGCCGCCCCCACTCTGCCCCCGTCGCGCCCCGCCCCCACCACCAGCTTTGCGACGCAATTTTGTGGACTGGAATTTCTCATCAAGAGCTTAGCCGTTGAGTGACGACTAGCGCGGGCGGAGCCCGGCCCGGCGCGGCGGCGGAGAAAGGGTGTCTAGTAGTGGTGAGGAATGGTGGGGCGTGGCGGGGCGGGGCGGGGCGGGGCGGAGCGGGGCGGGGCGGGGCGGGGCGGGGCGGGGCGGGGAGGGGCGGCCCGAGGCGTGGTGGAGCGTGGTGGGGCGGGGCGTGGCAGGACCCGAGCAGGAAGAGTTGTGCGCCTGCTGGTTGTCCTCATGGAGGAAATAAAATTGTTTTGAAGCCGGAAAACGTGCAAAAACAAAAAATATTTTTAAAAAAACTTTAAAAAAATAAAACCAGAAAACATTTTCAGTCTCGCGCTCCATGGCACCTGCCATATATAACCACTCAGCGGATCAAAGAAGAGCGACCATATCCCGTATAATTTTTTACTCATCTTTTTCCAAACGCATTTACCCCGACTTACCCCTCCCGTCTGTCTTTTGCTCTGTCAGCACTTCGGTCTGACTGTATGTTGCCGGTAACTGAATATAGTTTACTGCTAACTACTAGAGTGGAAAGTGGTAACTCATTTTTGCTACTGTCAAGAATTTAATGCTGGTAGCGTTATCCAGTGCCTGATATACGGCTGGGTGAATAAAACAGTCTCTGGCACCAAAAAAAATGTTCCCTTACCAAATTTCGCTCTATTAGTTTCCTCATATCGGCGTCGTTGTATCTCCCCTTCTCGTCCGTGCAAGTGTCGTCTTTCCGCCCCGCCTAACCATGCCCCGCCCTATACCGCCCTAACCCACCATACCCAGCCCCTCCCCACCCCGCACGGAAAGTGATGGACAGTATCAGGCTTGTAGCCGGGGTGACCATGACGCTTAGCATAACCCTGCAGACGACGCCCCCTATTACCAAGTTTTATGTACCGCGGGTATTAGCCGCGCCGCTATTAGTGCCTCGCGCGCCCCGGGGCACTTCCCTCAATATCGTGTGGGGACCGCCCTGCAAACGCATACACTGCAGGAAAAAACAAAGGTCGTACGATGTCCTACCTTTCAAGGGATGCTAAATCCTTTGGGAGGGTGCGAATGTGCATCTTTTCAGTTTTTTCAAAATATTTTCTTTATGAGCAAAACAATGATATTTTAGGATACATTATCGCATTCCTCTCAAAATTCCGCGTCAAATGAGCCCATGACTGTGAATTCACTTTTCATTCGTGTTAATATACAAAAAAAAAATTGCAACTTTACAAAAGATTTCCGTCACTTTACAAACTGTAAGTGTTTTTGTCCTATTTTTCTTGTTAATCTACGAAACTTTTCAACTAACTTCAGGGAATATCTGTTAACAGATTAAGCTGCAAAATCTGTAAATTTGTCTCATGTTTTTTTTTGTTTCTTTTAACTAAAAGTAGACACTTTTACAGTGTGGCGCACTCTTGGCAGTGCTCACATAGCGGCTGCGCGGACTCGCGACACGCCGAGACCTCGGTGTAAGATGCTAGGCTGCGGCAATCCCTCTAATTAATAAGCGCCGCAGTCACCTACCCTGCTACCGGCCTCCAGGGAGCTGCGGTCGTATGCGGGGAGGGCGGGAGCCGGCGGGAGCCATCGTCTTGGCTGCCTCATAGTGTGCTGCTTAGGGGCCTAGCAGGGGTCGTTAGGGACCGACGCTAAAGCGCCACTCCCGCCCGCACACAGCGTTACGTGCAACCCTGAAGTTCACTGATATTTTTTTTTTATTTTTCAAAAGTGTATATCGACGTGTCGTTTAACAAAATTCACATATATTTCCCGTAAATTTACCCTATGGTTTTTCCACACAGAGCAGAGAAAAGGTTACCGATTTAACTCCTCACGTTCCTGAAATTCAGAATTTTAATCATACTTGTTTTGGACAGCGCAGCAGAATATATGTACGAGTAAAGTCAAAGTCAGTCGTCAAAAATAATCTGCGTAGAATTTAAAGGCGTCTTCATTTCTTTTTTTAAAATTTTTTAAACAAGATGTTAAAATATTCCAGTGTCATTATACACACTAAAATACTAGGGACAATTTTGTTCCTAATTGAGCACGAATCCGTGCATACGCAGCATGTGTACGATTTCTTTCCTAAATTAAGAAGTAAAAGTGCGCAATTGTGCAGTTGTACTCTATTATTAGGAACGAAATCGTACACATGTTGCGTATGCACGGATTCGTGCTCAACTAGGAACAAAAATTTCCCTAGTATTTTAGAGTGTAGACTTACGGAAAACGCCGGGAGTGGGCTGGATGTAATATTTTGTCAAATTCAACTTTTTTATTCTTTCCCTCGATATTTTCGGTTATTTTAAATTATTTTCCTTAATCCAGTGAAAACGAATAATTCGAGGGAGAATCATACCAAGAGATCGCATTCATTTCTCTTCCTCTGGCGGCGTTCGGCCTGAGCGTTGGATTGCGAAAAACGACTTTAATGGCCATTCTCATCGGCGGGTGAAGGCGATTTCGCCAGCGAGCGGCTCTTCCTACCCTCTCTGGCTGCAAGCAAAATAGCGCGTTGAGGAGCCGTGAAATGGACACCTCACCTCGGGGCTCTAGTGCTGGCCCCGCGCCGCTCGGCCGTCAAACCACAAAAAAGGAAAAAAAAACGGAAGGGGGTGGCGAGGGCAGCCCGAAATGGAGAGGGGGGGGGGGGGTCAGTAGGCGGGGGGCGTGAACAGAGGGCTCCTCAACGGCTCCCGAGCAGCGGCGAAAAAGAGGGAAAAATTCTGAGCATCCGCGGGTGGCACAGCCACGCCCAAACTAATTAGGGGATTCGAGGAGGCGAGAGGAGCCGACATAGGGAGAGAGTGAGAGAAAGAGAGTGAGAGAAAGGGAGTGAGAGAAAGAGAGAGAGAAAGAGGGAGAGAGAAAGAAAGGGGGGAGGTAGCACGAAGGAAGAGGACGGAGAAAGCGCAGCAGCAGAGGCGGTCTAATCTTGCCTGGGTGGGAGAGCATACATAAGACAACAAAACAAGCCCTTCTCTGCCCCGCCGCGCCCCGCCCCGCCCCGCCCTGCGGCCCGGCCCGCTCCACCCTGCTCCCAGACCACCTCGCACCCACCTATATCGCGGAGGGGAGGCCTCCTCTCCTCCGCTACCCAATCCCGTCCGCGTCCCAGCCGCGTCGTATCCATATATTCCGGACTTGTGCTTAATACAACGTGAGAGCAATTTTCCCCATGAGTGAGCCCCGCGCTCGCCATCTTCCGGCGTGTCCTTCTGTCTCCGAGTCCCTCCCCTCCCCTCTCCTCTGCTCCTCGTATGCCAATGCCGGCCGCAGCCGTGGAGCGCGGCGGAGCGGCCGCCCCGCGGCCAGGAGCAAGATGGATGAGAGCAGGATCAGGGTGAGCACGGCGGCGAGGGGGTGAGGTGAGTCCTCGGCGAGCGGGGGACAACTCGGAATTCTGGTGCACAGATTTTCTTGAAATTTTACACAATTTTTATGATTTTTTTTTTCAAAAATTTTGGGGAATTTTTTACTTTACCTTAATATTTGTTAATTTCCTCAATTACCCGGAATGTTTGTAAATTTTTACAGAACTTTTGTGAATTTTCTTTTGAATTTGACCTAATTTTTGTAAAATTGCCTCAATTTTCCGGAAGTTTTGCGAATTTATCTGCACTTTCCTGTAAAACGTGGTGTACAAAAATTTCGGACTTACTTGCTTTCCCCTTAGGCTACCTCGAGCCCCCCCCCCCTCCCCCAAACTGACTCACATTCTATAGTGTGTGAAAAAATTAGAGAACTCTATTTGGTGCTCATATTTCGGCATCTGCACGGTACTCCTCAGTGCTGCCCACTGCCGCCGGTGGCGCGCTGTACTACCCCGCCCTGGCCGTCCCCGCTGATGAATACCCCAAGAGCTACCATGACCGCAACACCCCGCGCCGCACCCCACCCCGCCGCAGCCCGCCCCACCCCTGACCTCCCTCTCACGCAACACCTGCTGCGGCACGCACGGACGGGTGGGGTGGGGGTGGGGGAAGGTGGGGTGCGGCGGGGCGCGGCCTAATGCAGTTTCGCACTTACTCGCGGTCACTACGGGGGTCACCCACGGGCGCAGGGATGGATTACGGTCTTCACGTCACCGCAAAGACCAACGACCCCTTCCACCATTGCTCCATCTCTCTCTCTCTCTCTCTCTCTCTCTCTCTCTCTCTCTCTCTCTCTCTCTCTCTCTCTCTCTCTCTCTCTCTCCCTCTCCCTCTCCCTCCCCCCCCTCTCTCTCTCTCTCTTTCTCTCTCTCTCTCTCTCTCTCTCTCTCTCTCTCTCTCTCTCTCTCTCTCTCTCTCTCCCGCTCTCTCTCTCCCGCTCTCTCTCTCCCGCTCTCTCTCATTCTCTCTCACGCTCCCTCGTAATTTTGACATCTGGTATTTAGCTCATGGTGTGCGGAGTAGTCAGACGGTTGCTGGGGGGAGTAGTCTGAGGGGAAATGGGATGAGGGGGGGGGAGAGGGAGAATCGGAATGAAATTCTTCCGGCGTGCCGATGTCCTCCTGGAGAGGGTGTGGGGCTTTTCTTCTCTGCGCCGTCTGCGATGTGACCTGCGGCTCGGCTCCTATTGGGGACCCTAAACGCCCTAGAATGCAATGCTGCTCTATTAACGCGGGGAGCGATATCGTTTTTTTCTTCCTTTAAAAAAAAAAAAAAGTTCATTGGTGAACGCGTCTTTGACCCTTCAGTTTGTTCGATTAGTCGAATCGACGAGAAGAGTGCGCGACTTACTTTTGTTCTACGATGGAATGTGTTGCTGTTTCCTTTTTTTACTCGTTCTTTACCACCACCTCTCTCCTGAGTGGTGAAAAGAACGAGTATTGTTCTCAGTCGAGTGTAACCCTTAACTGTCCACACTTTCATCTCAGATCTCACAATACCTACAGGCATAATAGTTATACCATTCGAAACTGGAAATGCCGGTCTTTATTCCAACAGTGAACTATTTTTCAAGTTTAATAGTATTATTTTGAGAACACTTAACAAATTTTGGATGTTTTCATTCTAAGTCCATAACCCAACTTATAAGTGGAGTTTTCAATCTCAGCAAGTACAATACCCACAGACATGAAACTTGCGCTGATCTCAGCTAGAAGCCTTCCTCTGCATTGCAGCAATGAACCTTTTTTAACGTTTAATAGTATTATTTTGAGAACTCTTAACAAATTTTGTGCGAGTTTTCATTCTAAGTCCCCGAGTCTAGTCGGAGACCGAGTCGGCTCGCGCCAGCTCGCGCTCCTTTATGCGCCCCAACAATCGGACCCGAGCGGGAGGGCCGAAGAAGGCCCGAGCACACGAGACGAGCAAGGGCGAGTGTCCCGGGAAAAACTTCCCCTGCACACACGAACGGTGATGAAATCTGAGATGAAAATGTCTTCAATCGACTCACATAACGTTTTACACTCCTACCTCTGTAGCACATAATTATGTAAAGAACGAGTTCCATACTTATCACAAAATTCATTTTGTGTTCTATTTGGCCCTTGTTTCTTCATCCCTATACCTGTTTTCGCCGTGACTGTCTCATAGTATTTTCGCTATGTGAATGTCCCTGCAGGGCCCGCCCCGCCCCGCCCCGCCCCGCCCCGCAATACAGCAGAACGGAGATGGGAGATGAGGGAAAAGGAGGAGTATATGCAGCTCGGCAGTGCAATGCGAGTCTCGTCGGCACTACTTCTTGCTCTGTGATGCGACGCGACGTCTTTCTTGAAAACCGTCGCGGATGATTTTCGTTATTTAGTTCACCGTAAAAAAATTCCTTTGTAGATTTTTTTTTTTTGTAATTTACGAATTCCGTAACATTTAGCAAATTTATGACAATCCATTCCTTGTTCGTGATTGAATTCCAAGTCGAGACGCAGTACTTCTAATTTCACTATTTCTGATCTAAATACCATACTATCTACTTTCCCAAACTGATTTTAATCCTAATACTTTGCACCGTGGACAACCTTCCCGCAAGCCCTCTGCTACTGCACACTCCCGGCTTTTGTACTTTTTTGTACGGAGCTATGTAAATCTATGCACATGCGTAACTTACGTAAAAATTTCTTACATAGTTACGCATAAAAAGGCTCACATTTTACGTAATTACGTACGAATTTTTACAAAGTTATGTACGAAATTTTACGTAGGCTACCCATGTGCGTAGATTTACATAGCTACTTACAAAAAAGTACATAATTCGGGAGTGTGTGGTTTCAACAGTGTGCTTTTTTTCTTTTTTTTCAAAGAGATATATTTTTTTAACATTTTTCTCCGTAAAATACCAAATACTTTCGTCGCTGGGTATTTCAAGTCTATTGCCATCTAACGATATTATTCGAGCCGTCTCTCCTCCCGTCTCCCGCTGCATAACAAACAGATAGTGGAGGCGCTCGGCGAGGCGAGGCTCGGGGGGAGGCCGACTGCGACTGGGGCTTCCCTCCCCGGGCGGGGCGGGACGGGGCGGGGCGGGGCGGGGCGTGGCCCCCCGGGGCACCAGCGCGCCGGCAGTCTCGTCACGTGGTGAACTCTGGCGGAAACGAGCGGAAACTATGCGGGCGCCAGAGCGCTCGCCGCTGCGCACCTGCAGCTGGGCACCTGCAGCTGGGCGCGGCAGGCGGAAGGAGTGCACGCTGCGCTGGGGCTTTTAATTTCGGGCCCATCTGCGCTTCACTGGTAAAAATTTTGAGTAAATTAATTGACAGGATCAGGATTGTTTAGATTGTAAGCAGTGTGTTTTAGAATAGGAAAACCGGTAAATTTAAGAGGATAGTAAAAAATCTCATGTTAATTTTTTTTTTGTCGAAATGTTATGACTCTCACAAAATTAAGGTTTTCGAACAGGAAGGGTTGTGAATAAAATTAACTTCCTGTAAAGCGCCAGCAAGCACATTGATACTCATTCACTGATCTTTGACAGACCTCGTGGAATAAACTGTATTTAGTAAGTTTTTAGCTGATAACTGAACAGCTCTTCGGAAACAGGATTCCCGTAAAACAGGTGGTCGTCAGCCTACAACTTTTTCTAACAATTTACCCTTTGTCTCCTCTACTCCCTCTTCCTACCCCCCTTTCCCTCCTTCCCCCCTCTCTCTCTCTCTCTTACCCCCCCCCCCTCCCTCTCTCTCTCCCTCCTTCTCTCCCCTTCGCCTCTCCCTCTCCGCATACACCCACACACACTCCCTCCCTGCGACTGTGTGTGCGTTTCATTGTGCTGTCATTATTGTTTAAATAATTCTTTTCTGAATGACGTGTTGACAATAAAGTTTTGCTCGTTCCATTACATAATTATGCATGACTAGCTCATGCATGTTTAAAACGTAAACACTATGAGTTCACACCTCCGCGGATAAACTTGCCCGCCCCGCTACTGTCTGAGTTAAACTCGTGCACAGAGATTATGCAGAGCGAACACACGGATTACAGACACACAGTATAAAGTCAGGACTGCAGCGGGGAGCAGCAGTCGTCAAATCTCGGTACTCACTGCGCAATGATGGTGCCCTGCACCATTTCAGAATCGTACAGTCCATAGCACCTCTTATCTCTTTTTTTCATCCTCTCCATTATCTCTACAAACCTTTTCTTTTTTTATTTAAAGCTCGGCTTGCTGAATGCATAAATTCTTGCATTGAAACAACAGTCAAACACCCTCTCTCTGCCCTGTCCCGCCAGTTCCCCCCCCCTCCCTCCCCCTCTCCCACCCCGCTGCGAACCTGTGAGGGTGGCAAAAATAAAGGAAGCATTTCCGAGTCAACTTTTCCCCTTGACGCCCCCCGTTGGCCCGGCCGGGCCCCGCCCCACCCCGGCAGCACTGCTAGCGAGGCGACTCCAACTCTCTCCAAACTCCTTTGCCACCTTTGCACATGCAGCGCTCCGATGTCTCTGTCCTTGTCGCACTCACCAAGATGCCTTATCTATAGGGGGTGGGGCTGCTCCATGAGTCCGACAAGGACAGCGGCATGAGAGCGATGTTCTGAATCAGTTGGCTGGGGTGTTTTATAGGCTCACCTCTGCCGCCGCGGGCGCAGTGCCTAGCGCGGAACAAATCTGAAATTTTTGCACACCTTCGTTTTCAGAAAAATTTAGAGAAATTCAAGAAAACTAGGGGAAAATTTAGGAAAATTTCAAAGCAGTTCAGAAAATTTCGCAACATTTCAGAAACATGTGGAACAACTCGGAAAAGTTTAGAAAAAAGCAGGAAAATTAACAGAAAATTACTAACATTCACAGAATTCTCGCAAAAAAAAAAAAAAAAAAAAAAAAAAAAACTCAAGCAAAAATTTACAAAAAATTACAAAATCTGTTCACAAAAATTAAGAGATGCTTCCCCCTTGCGCAGTGCCCCCCCCCCCCCTCCTCCCTCGGTGTGTTATCTCCTCGAGAACTCTTGAGTAACGCTGCGCAAAATCTTATAAAAAAAGAGGGAAAAAAGGCTCTTTGGTTTCATAACATTTAGTGATCGTCAAAAGAAGGAAGAAGTCCCTTGCCACCACGTAAATGTGTTTATACCTTTAAAGGACTGTGTGTGTGCGTTTGAGAGAGAGGGGGGGGGGAGGGCGAAACCGGATGAGGAGCTGTTAGGTCACGTTAACCCCCCGCCCTTCCCGCCTTTTTTTGCGGAGGGGGGGGGAGTGGGGAAGTCCCGCGCCGCGGTCCGCTGCCCGGAGGGTTATGTATAAAATGGGCAGGGGGAGAGGGAATCGCTTCACACGAGCTTATCAGGACACAGGACAGAGAGGGAGAAAGAGAGAGAAATATTGATGGCTCTCCACGCGGCGGAGGGCGCGTGCAATGTAGCGCCGGCGCCGCAGGGGCGAAACGGTAGATCAGGGAGAAAGGGGAATGGGAAGGGTCGGGGGTTAAAGGTGGGGGGAGAGGGGGAGAGGACCTACAGGAGGCAACCCATTTATATGTCGTATACATCGACGCGTATGCAGAGAGTCACCCTCTCTCTCTCTCTCTCTCTCTCTCTCTCTCTCTCTCTCTCTCTCTCTCTCTCTCTCTCTCTCTCTCTCTCTCTCTCTCTCTCTCTCTCTCTCTCTCTCTCGCGTGCGTGGCTGCCGGAGCGAGGGATAAAAAGCCAGAGCCCCGGCCCAACACAAAGCAGCGAAAATAAACTCTCAACTAGAAAGTCATCTATCAATTTGAAGCCGACGTCGCGTCGTGTCGTGGCCTGGCGTGGCCTGGCGTGGCCTGGCGTGGCCTGGCGTGGCGTGGCGTGGCGTGGCCTGGCGTGGCCTGGCGTGGCCTGGCGTGGCCTGGCGTGGCCTGGCGTGGCCTGGCGTGGCCTGGCGTGGCCTGGCGTGGCCTGGCGTGGCCTGGCGTGGCCTGGCGTGGCCTGGCGTGGCCTGGCGTGGCCTGGCGTGGCCTGGCGTGGCCTGGCGTGGCCTGGCGTGGCGTGGCGTCCCCGAGAGTGCCTTGCTTGAGCAGCGGAGCCGCGCGCGCCCGCGGGTGGCGTTGGGGTGGCAGGAACTACATAACCGCCGCCGATCTTAAGGTGTACGGCGCGATCGACCCGTCGAGCAGAGCGGAGCCGAGCGGAGCCGAGCGGGCCGCAGGGCGAGTTTTAATTGCCAGGAAGCAGGAGGTACGCAAGCAGTTCGAGATTCGTGCGGCCTATATACAGTTACACTTGAATCGAAGACGAATACGCAGAACCGAGAAGTTCATCGTTTACGTCGTGCACCCCTTCTAACAGTGCACTCGTAACAGTACCGCTTCGGTCTGTGTCTGTGTACCGGGGGCTCGAGGCACGGCAGCCCGAAGGTGTGCCAAAAACAGGCTGGGAGACCCGGGAACACTGTTTCATGTTTTATGCGAGTAAATATCCCTTTTCATGAGGCACGTTTCTTCGTATCTTTTAGTATTTTCTAGCATTGTGGTGCACCCAGAGCAGCGTGTACTGGGGTTTTAAGTGCAATTTAGCGCTCAGACCATGCCCCACTAAGCCTTCGAACCAAAAACATGCGTTTCTTTCGTTTGAGAAATATTTTAGCTCTAAAAGTAAACGCATAGAATTGCTTTCCGAAAACATCCCCTTCATTTTCAAGGTTTTTTACTCAGATTTCTCCGCAAAACTTTTGATGGTTCGAAAACCAATCTACATTCTAATTGACAATTTCCCTTTTTCGCTATTTACCACCTTCTTTTCCGCTATTTTCACCCTCGCTCCACGACAATTTATTTTGCACGGATGATAATGTTCCCTTTATCTGCAAGCAGCTGTGCCACGTCGTGCCGCACCCTAGGAGGTAAAGGATCGGGGTGGGGTGGGTGGGGGGTAGCCTGGCGGGGCGGGGCGGGGCGGGGCGGGGCGGGGCGGGGCGGGGCGGGGCGGGGCGGGGCAGGGCGGGGCGGGGCGGGGCGGGGCGAGGCGTACCGAGGCGCCCCTGCCTGCAGTCTGCTCTCTAATCCTTTCCTTTGAATTGTTTTCTTCTCCTGCAGCCGAGCCAAGCGGAGACGAGCCGAGGTGAGCCGAGCCGGACGCCGGGCGGGGGATGCAATTCGGCGCTGCGTCTCCTGGCGTCTCGCTCCGCCCCTGGCGCAGCGGTATCTGCATCCGCTAGACAGATGAAAAACGGAGACGACATCACACTGCAAGTTTACATTTCACCTCCGACACCCATGCGAGGGGGCCTCAACTCACCCAAAATGTGTACACATGATTTCAAGATTTCACATGATTTCACATGATTACACCTTTTATAATTGAAAGAAATAATTCGTAATATAAATACAAGCGTATTTTGAGCCTTTATGAGCCCAAAATACTCACTCAAATCAAATTTTTCGGCAATAGATCCACAATGTTTGACCATGATTTCGAAGGTATCAGCGATTGTGTACACATGATTTCAGGAGTTGAGGCCCCCTCGCACCCATGTGAATGTCACACATACAATCACACTCTTGCATATATAGGTGTGTGGGATTTCGATGTGTACACTAGTCTGCATTACGAGTACCTATCTATGGTTCCTTCACGGAAAAAAAAAATAATTTTTGTCTTCAGAGAAAAATGAAAAGTTTTAGAACTTGTCTGAATTTGGGGAAAAATTTGAGGAAATTACTTACTTGAGACAGTTAAGAAAAATCCTACATCTTTTTGAAGAGACTTCCTGAAAAATTTGGGAAATTTTCTGTAAATGAATAATTTATCTTGTAAGAAAATTCACAACTTTACTTTCGCTCGTTTGTGGACAGTGTACCAAGGTTCGGCACTTCAAGCCATGCCCCCTGCTAATGGGTTTGGTGCACGATTTGGTTCGGCGTTTACAGTCTATGTTTAGTGCAGTCGACGCGGCCATCGCAAAAGAACGAGCACGACAGTTTGCCGTGTAATGAGCGTAATACATTACATAAAGTGTGTGTTTACTCGCGTGGACGGAGTCCGAGGAGGAGGCGGGCGGCTGTTTTTCTCTAACCCTCCTCCACGCTAACAGACTGCTGGGCATCTCATTCCGCCCCTGTCGCCTGCTGTCCTCTCCTCCTCTCGTCGACTGTTCTCCCTCTCTCTCTCTCTCTCTCTCTCTCTCTCTCTCTCTCTCTCTCTCTCTCTCTCTCTCTCTCTCTCTCTCTCTCTCTCTCTCTTTCCGTCACGACCCTCCTCTGGTTCCGCTTAGTTTTCGAAGCCCGCCACAGAGCGCCGTCTTGGCGTTCCTTTCCGATCTCTCACTGGCCTGGAAGACATGTGTGTCCCTGCTCCCTCCCCCCCCCCTCCCCCGTCTCCGCACCCCACGCTGCGCCCCTGGCCCCATCCTGGTACGTGAACAGAAAAGAAAGCGAACGCGTTACCCCCGCCCTTATGGCCATACACCGCAAAAAAAAATTGTCTCATCTTTTTCCGTTTTTCCTTTTTTTTTTGAAAAAAGGGAAGCGCCCAAAAAACACAACCGACGTTGTCGTGGGTGCCTCCTTGGGGTAGAGGTAGTCGGGGTGTCACTATCTATCCTACCAGATCTATCTCCTTTCGGCGGCGGCCTATCTCTATCCCCTTCCTCCAAAACCCCTTCCACCCGGCCTGCCTCTACACACTGGAAAAACAAATAAGACCAGCGTCACGTTTTTATTGTTTTCGTCCAAATCTTCTATCTCAGCGATTGTGTTCCAATTCCGAGGTCACCGTCATTTCCACCGGAAAATTCCGGTTCGAACGAGCATACGTATAATGGGGTTCTGAGGAAGGGTTACGTTACCAAGACTCAGCAGTGTAGATGAATTTCTGCGCATTCTTACCATATAAGGTGTTATTTTGCAAAAACAACCCTATCATATGTATACTCGTGGGAATCGAAATTTTCCTCCTGAAACGATGTCGTCCTTAAAAATATGTTTGCTGCTAACACCACGCTCATATTTTAGAAAGGACGTGAAGAAACAAATGTCCTGTTAAAGACGTTATACACAAAGACGCCAAAAATTAGCAGGTTTACTTCTTTTTGCTGCATAGGCGCAGCAAATTTTTAAGCTACCGTGCCTATTTCCTACATACCTTGATGTTTATTTTTCCGCTGTTTAAACTTTTTTAGACGTAGTGCTATTTTTTCCCATATCTCATTTTAGCTGAACGATTTTTTTTTCTCCTTGTATCACATTTTGTTTTTCCAGTGTCGGCCTTCTCTCTCTCTCTCTCTCTCTCTCTCTCTCTCTCTCTCTCTCTCTCTCTCTCTCTCTCTCTCTCTCTCTCTCTCTCTATCCCGCTCGCGCCCACACTCGCTCGCCGCACGTAAACTTGGCTCTCGCTCTCGCAAAGTCCCTCGCAGTCGAAACGGGACGCGACGGAGCTCCGCGCCGCGCCGCGGCCAGTAAGGCTGTCGGGTAAAATAGCACTCGACAAAGTTTGCCGGTGCGGACAGTGAGAAATTAAGCTGAGCCAAGCTGAGCCCAGCCCGGCCCAGCCCGGCTCTGAGGCTCTGGTTCCGGCTCCGCGGCGGCAGGTCTGACTGTCTGTCTGTCCTGCTCTCGCTCAGTAGTTCTGCCAAGTCGTTCTCTCTTCACTCATCTGCGGCGGAGCGTTACGTCACGTCCTGTGGAACAGCCGCTAATATTGTGTGGCGTTACCATCGCGACGGACACGGGCAGAACTACTGGTCGTCTTGGTTAATTCAGCGGAACATCTCGATAATAATAATTAAAAAAATGTTGCTTGCTGGTATTCAATTCCTCAATCTCGCTCGAGGTGTCCATCACTCGGTTCAGGAGCTTTCCCACGATTACCTATTACATTAGTGATTACCAACTTATTAATTCTCGTCAATTTCTTTTGGAAAAAAAAATTTTGAATTTAAAAATTTTTGAATCCGTGCGTTGCTCTAATGTTGTCACTAAACCTGGGAATTCCCTACACATTGTAAGAAAATGCACTTGGTAAGTTATTCGTGGGACGGAATGGAGGGGGAAACAACTTGAAAGCTTTTGAACACCTTGTAATTCAGAAAAATTCTGAAAATTTTGAAAAAAAAAAAAAACTGAAAAAAAAATCAGATTTTTTTTTTTGAAAATACTGAAAATTCTAGACAAAACTCAAGCAAAAGAAATTGACAAAAAATCGATAAAATTGTACACCAATATTCGGAGTTGTTCCCCCTCGGACGGAATGGTAGCGATGGCTGTATGGTGGTACGGCTGGCCGCGAGTGAGCCGGTGGGGAATAGGGACGTCGCAGACGTAGCAGCAGCGGGCCTGCCATACACACTCTGCATACGTAACAACACACAGGTAGGGTAGGTGGAGGAAGAATTGAAGAAAACGGCCAGGGTAAAGGGGAGGGGGGGGTGACATGGGGCACCGGAGAGGGTTGGAGCGCGGCGGAGGGCTGGGAGAGGGACAGGCAAAGTGAGGGAAGAGGTGGGAGGGGAGGGTGGGAGGGGAGGGAGGCTCGGAGGAGGCGCCAGCCACACACCAGTAGGCCTGGCGCGCGCTCAGTGTATTACATTTCGCGCACATAAGCAAATAAATCACACCCGGAACTCTCTCTCTCTCTCTCTCTCTCTCTCTCTCTCTCTCTCTCTCTCTCTCTCTCTCTCCCCCTCTCTCTCCTCGCAGCCGCAGTGCACTACTCCTGTTATCTGGTTGCCACCCAGCCCTGCAGTCGGTCCCCTTCACGGCTGCATCCCTTGTCACGACCAAAATAGCTTTCGACTAGAATGATTGGAAAATTCAGCTAGGTTTCGTTTATCTAGTTATTTTCTTCGCACGGTTTAAGACAGCATCGCTCTCCCGTTGCCATCACTTAATTTTTGTTCTTTTTTTTTTTTGAAATTTTTTTGTTAACTTGTTAGATTTTTCTACTGTATATCTAGTCACGATTACTCTAAGAAAGATACTGATATCTGCCACTCAGTTTTTGCTCTGACCTTTTTTGTGCATTTTTTTTTCTTTTTCTTTCTTTGGAACATGCACTCCTCCTCCTTTTCAATTACGCATGTACGCACGTTCCAAACGGTCTGGCTGGCTGCGCGTCTGTCGCGCTGCCGCCGCCCGGACCGAGCAGGCAGCCAGCCGGCCGGCCGCGCCTGATATATGGCCCGATGCACAGGTGGCGCGCTGCAGTATATCGATACAAATGGCGCGGGCGCTGCGATTTATGTAGCCATCTCAAGTGGTCTGTCGCCATAATATGACCACGCGCTCGCGGAAGGGATTGAATGAGGAAAAAGGCAGAGAGAGAGAGAGAGAGAGAGAAGGAAAGGCAGGGGTGAAGAGGGGGAGGAGTAAGACAAAGAGGGACAACGCGTATGCCCGTTGCGGGCTGACGGTCTCCTCCCCCGCCGCCCAGCGCCGAGCTTGCGGTGAATATGGATCATCGCGCCTTATTCCCCGTATGGGCGGAAAAGCAGTTTTTTTTTCTTTTTCGAATCGTTTTTGCGGCGGAGGCGAAACAAGTCCCCACACGCGAGCGCGCGCGCAAGCAGCCAGGCCGTTACAGTTGTGAAAAATTGCCCGCGCGCGGGGCGGCGCGTATTTCAAACGCGGCCGGGGAAAGTAATTTGTCCATATTTCCCGGCCATTATTATACGACTATGCGCCGCGCTCTGTTTGTGGGAGGGGAGCTCTTGTGCTGCTCTCGGTCCTTGTGCGCGCGGCCAGGGCGCCGCCGTGCGTGGCAAGTTGTGTCTGAGTGCAGAACTACGCGCCGTCTGCTTGCATCGCGGCTGCACCCATGAATTAAACATAATGCAAATTGACCCCCTCCCCCCCTCCCCGCTCGTACGACCGCCGCCGCTGCCGTCATCGCGCCCCCCTTCACTGCTCGTAAGACTTGATTGCATTCCAGTTCGGTGTACTTGTCATTCTTTGACAATCATTTCTCGCGAAAGGCATATATAGCAGTTTAATTATGTGCGCGGGACTCTCTCGCGCCTCCCGCCGCAGTCGCCTCGACTGTGTGTGACGCCTAAGGGGTGGACGACTGGACGGCTCAAGGGGTCGTCAACGAGGAATATTCAATATTACGGATGATATTGTTAACTTTTTCAGAAAATTGCATGTGTTGACAGGGAGCAAAATAAAGAAAGGTGTGTAATAAGTATATGTACTTTTTTCGAGGGGTCGCCCCCACTTCCAAAGTAGGTGTACAACGACGAGTTGGCAAGTTGATTCATTTTTCCGAATTACACGCGCGTTTTCGCGAGTTGAGCGCAATTTTTTCGCGAGTTGACGCGAGTTTTTGCAAGTTGAACGAGCGTTGAAGCGAGTTTTTGCGAGCTGAATGCGAGTTTTCACGAGTTAAACGCGAGTTCGGCTCGGGTAAGTGAACAAAGAGTCGGATTTCCTGTGGGCTCTCACCGAACAGAGTTGATCACCACAGCAAAGTCATTTTTTTTTTCGTGTAAACATAAATTAACCCAAATTAACTGTAAGAAATTATTGCAAAAAAAAAGACGAGAAACAAGTTCATAGTTTCGCTGTTTAATCGTTGAACATATTTTTCCTGTAGTTTGATGAAAAATTTTGTAGATTAACAAGAAAAATCGCGAAACAACAGATCAGGTTTGTAAAGATGTGGATTTTTTTTTTGTAAAGTTATAGATTTTTTTTTTTTAAATGAACACGAATAAAAATTAAATTCTCAGTTAGGCCGTTTAAACAAAATTCACCGATATTTCCCGTTCATTTTTACGAAATGGCTTTTTTTGGCAGTGCTATTTTCTGCGCGGACTTGGTTTTTGGTCCCCCCCGCGTGTTCGGGGCACAGCACTGGAAGGGAAGTCCCTCTCTTGTTCCTGCTGCCCGCTGCGCCGCGCTCCTCTCCGCTGGTTCCGAACAGCGCTTTGAAGTGTCCTCTCTCTTGCTCCTTATGGCCGTGGCCCATGAGAGCGACGAAGAGAGACAAAACCTCTGTGTGGAATCACCCTACTGCCGTCATGCATGCGGCGAGCGGGGACAAATTGCTGGCAGTTTGCAGCAATACGGATCACGGACCGCTGCAGTTATTTGCAACAATGTATGTCATGTGCTTCTGAGTGTGCATGTATGTATGTATGTGAGTGTGTGTGTGAGTCCCGCACCGCCTCCATGGCCAGCAATCTTATGCAGCGTAACGGGAGAAACGTCCTTGCCGCCCGACGAACAGAAATATACTAGCGACAGAGAGAGAGAGAAGGAAAATACATCAAAGTGACGAAGTAGGCCTATAGCCTTGTCAGCAATGGTCTGCTGCTATACAAAACGTACTGAAACTGATAACCGGACCGCGCCCAATCGTTAAAAGCCTGAGGATGTTTTCCATGTCAGCAGTAACACTCCCGAAAAATAAAATTGTCTCCAATAATGTTTATTTATTTTCTATTTTAATTTTGTCAGCTCTCCTATAGCACTCGCTGTAAGTAGAATCACTTACTAGTGGAGTAGCTTTGAAGTTATGCAGGAAAATATAGCGTATTGTTAAGATCACCATATTGTAGTTTGTATAAAGGGCCTTTGACATTTGAAGCGCCGTCTGTAGAAAATTTTCAGTGTGACCATCAAGATTCTGACGGGTGAACATTGCGCAGAAATGTGTATGTGTGGTGTGAGTGGGGAGGCAGGGCTGCCGTCGGCGCCACCAGATGCTTGACGCTAATTTTGAAATTAGTGAGTCGTACATGTCTCTGTCGGGGCGGTGGCGGGGCGGGGCGGGGCGGGGCGGGGCGGGGCGGGGCGCGGCCTGGCTATAGCCATCCAGGGCGTCACACCAAGTTCCGACATTCTTATGAACCGCGGCCCAAAGTCGACAGAGCGGAAAATGAATGTGGTGCAGGTCGGGCCCGCCGCGAGAAATGCGCAAAGTTAGCCAAAGTACGGTGAGGTGGTGGGTCGTACTGAGAAGGGGAAAGGAGAGAGGGGGGAGCAGGGAGAGAGAGAGAAGGGGAGATAGTATTTGGCACACGGCCAAAATAGTACTACGATTATTGTCCCATGTATCGCGAGTCGTGAAACCTTAAACGCTTTGCTTCACGGTGGTACTGTCTGCGGGGCTCGGTACAATTTCATGTCTATAAACTTGAATTACCTCTGTACAAGTTCACTCGAGAAAAAAGTATGTAAAAGAAACTTTGTACGCATAAGAATAACCCTCGGGTAGAAGGGTTGAAAGAGACCGTGGTCAAGGGTGTGGTGAGCCTCGCCTAGCTCTGCCCCCCGGCCCGCCGCTCCGGCCGCCATTTTACTGCAGCCGAGGCGTGCTAATTACATGAATAGACCATAGTCGCAGGGCAGAGCCATAAAGAGGTATATGCCCTCCAAGCCTCGCCCAGATAACATTCTTCGAGTTGCTCAAACTTTTTTTTTCTTCCCTACACGCTGTAAAAAATAACGATTAAAAAATAAACAAAAACTGAACTGTGCTTGAAAAAAAAATGAAAGTCGTTATTTCGCGTTGGAGCACGTCGTAAATGCAAAATTACGAAAAGTACGGAGGTGGGGCGGCGGCTGATGGGCGGGTGAGCTGGCGGCAATGGCGCGGCACGACCGCGCGAATGCATCAGGTTTTTTTTTCCTACAGAGCACGCGCACACGCGTTTTGCATTCATTACAGTCGTTGCTGACAGTGTACTTACTGCTGCATAGCTTCCTCGATACGCCGCCACGCGGCGCCACGCCCCTGCCGCACGGAGCGGACGTAAAGGAGAAAATGACGGGATGCAGTTTGAAGGAAAACGCGGCCGTAATGCGAGTAATGGACACGCGCTGCCCGTGTGCCTCGCGTGGAGTGAGCCAGGAGATAGCATCGCCGCGGGGCCGGCAGGGCTCGCCGCTGTCCGACACTGTGAAAAACTCTCTATACACTGAGAGAAATGTTTCATTGCAGCCATAAAAAATTGTTCGATCGATTCCGTTTGGTCATGGGCTTCAAATTTTTAGTCACAGCAACTAAACCTTTGGTTAGAGCAACCAAAATTTCGGTTACAGCAACTAAAATTTTGATGCCTATTACTAAACCGGGACCGACCGAACAAAATTTGATTATGGGTATCAAAATTTTGATGGCTGCAACAAAACATTTCTCTCAGTGTAGCAGTAACAAATAAGCATATTCATCGGGAAAACAAATGTGCAATCATTTGCACACTTACGCGTACAATCTGTGATTTGGCAAGCATCACATATAGTGTCAAAGTTAGATATTCTAAACATTTTAGTTTATAAACACTTCACCAAAGTATTAGTTTTGCACTCTTGGACGCGCGCCAATTTTGTGGAATCAGTGAGACACGTCGAGTATATGCACAGCAAGTGATGTGACGTTTACTAAAGGTTTGCGAAGCGTAGATAAATAGCACACTAATTATAATTGATGTTTTGTTAGTTCGACACCACGAGGTGTATTTTCTTTGCACAAATAACTAAACACCCATTCGTGTAAAACTTTCAACATCTGTTTTACCAGTGTTGCGGAATAAATCCTTCGCAAAGTCTTTGCCGCACACCTAGAGATCGGTTCCATCTATTTTATAATCTGATAGTATGATTATTTTTTTCCCTTACTTCATAGAATTTCCATCGCTTTTTAGGAGAAACATTTCCATACGGCATATAAAGAACTTTATTTTGAAGGTAAAAGTTGCAAAAAAGTTAAGAAAATAAACCATGGCACTAGATGAATAACCTACATCGATGTTGCTCTCCTTTTTAATGGAACGGAAGCAGCCTTCCCCGCGCCGGAGCGTGACACCGGGACTGGCTCGTCTCTCGGCCTGTCATGTCAGCGCTCGCCGCTGAACCGTTCGGGACGCGCTAATTTTACAGTCGCCGGTTCCGCTCACGCTTCTCCCGCAAACTTGTCCACGGCAGCAGCAGTCGGCTTCGTCCAAACTTCGAGTGTTTCTCAAAATTAGCGCACGAGGGGACGTGGTGGCGTGGACGAGTAGGAAGGCGCAGCCCCTCCCCCCGGGGGAAAAGGTGGGGGGGGGGGGTAAAGGGGGCATTTTAAGCCGAGGCAGGCGGGGATGGAATGGTAGGGGGAAAAATGGCTTTAAAAGTATATAGCGCGGGCTCGAAAACCCGCAGCGGGCGGAAGGGTGCGCGCTGCGGTTCGCAAGGCCTTCGCAGCGACACAAAAGCTGGGCCTGGAAAGCCTGACGCGCCGAGCCGAGCCGAGCCGAGCCGAGCCGAGCCGAGCCGAGCCGAGCCGAGCCGAGCCGAGCCGAGCCTGCTGATGATGAGAACAAATGTGACACTTGTTTTCGTCGAGTTTATACAGGCGGGGCACTGTGTGAGTGTGCGTGCGTGAAGAGAGAGAGAGAGAGAGAGAGAGAGAGAGAGAGAGAGAGAGAGAGAGAGAGAGAGAGAGAGAGAGAGAGAGAGAGAGCGGGAGCGGGTAAGAGATAGAATAAGGGCTTGCGCAGGGGCGGGTCGAGGAGACACGCACTGAGGGGCGTGTTGTAATGTTGAGGTCTGCACTGTTTCAGCCTTTCCCATACGAATTATTCAGCGAGCGCGGCACGCCTGCACGCCACGCCACGCTCGTGTTGAAGTACCCCATCGTTTCTGATACAAAAGAAATGGAATCCGCCGGGTCGACGCACCGCCGCCGCCGCCGGTCGCGCCGCCCCCGGAGCTGCGCTTTTACGTTGGCGCCCGAGGCCGACGCTCACGCAAACGTTTTTTTTTTTTTTTTTTTTTTTCCCGCCACCACCACGTCATTTTTGTGGCAGTGTAGCGAAAGCGAGAGGGGAAAGGCCACGGGGCGGACTAGCGCGCCCATCAACACAACTCACCACGCGCGCGGGCGGCGCGCCCCTGTTCCAGCCCTGGCCGTCTGATTCCGCAGATCGCTCTCGCACCTCCCGTCCTTGTCGCTCTCATGTGGCCAAGCCATCCCCAACGTGGGCCACCGCCATAGGTGTGACAAGGATGGAGGTACGAGAGCGCGGTCCTCCCCCTCCCCGCCCCCCGGGCCGCCCCCGGGCCCGCCCGGCCCGGCCAGTTTGGCCTCCTCTTTCTCACGCCTTTCCCTCGCCCAATGGAGTTAGGACTTGGCGGCGCCCTTTACACCAGCTGCTCCTAACCGCCACGGCGGAATCTTGTTTCCAAATTGTGTGTATACGTGACACTGCTTTTCTCACTGTTCTCCTCGCGCGCGAGCAGCAAAAAGTTTTGCTCGCCGCGTTGTTTCGCGCGCGAATGTGTGTGTGTGTGTGTGTGAGAGAGAGAGAGAGAGAGAGAGAGAGAGAGAGAGAGAGAGAGAGAGAGAGAGAGAGAGAGAGAGAGAGAGAGAGAGAGCCTGGGTGTGAGTGAGCCTGGAGAGTTGAGGAGGATACTTCTTCTGGATGAGACCATCCTCGTTATTGGCGATACGGAAAGGTTCGAATGTGATCGCCCCCTTCCTGTTGGCATTGTGGCGCGAAAAAACAAATTATCTTTGCCTTATTGGCACCTTACTCTTACTCTGATGTGCTGAAAGAACGCGATCGCTTAATTCTTTTCTCTTGAGGCTTTCGCAGCACCATCATGAGGCCTTTTGAATCTTTGTCGTAGCGCCCACATCAGCAGCTTTGTTTTAGCACGAAAGTTTCACGTGGAGCGTCCTCTGAAGCAACGTTTGTCTCTTCAAATTAAAACTAAATTCTTAAACTGCGTATTTCAGCAGAAGGGTCTGGATCTCTTCGCCGCGTATAGTGGTCCGTGTGAAGTCAAAGTGGGTACGATAATGAAACCCGTTAATCCCTTACGGACACGACGGCGTTTTACTTAGAACATGACAGAAAGGAAAGAGAAAGGGAGGGGGTGGAAGGGGGGAGAGAGTGAGGGAGAGAGAGAGAGAGAGAGAGAGAGAGAGAGAGAGAGAGAGAGAGGGAGAGAGAGAGAGAGAGAGAGAGAGAGAGAGAGAGAGAGAGAGAGAGAGAGAGAGACCGGTGAGCAGGGCTGCTGGAGGCAGAAGAGAGGGTGAGGAGAGAGGGTGAGGCGGGCGAGGCTGCCTTTGATGCCTTGACGCCTCTTGCTCGCCTCCCTCCCCCCCTCTCTCTCTCTCTCTCTCTCTCTCTCTCTCTCTTTCTCTCTCTCTCTCTCTCTCTCTCTCTCTCTCTCTCTCTCTCTCTCTCTCTCTTACCCTGTCTCTCACCACCTCCCTAGGTTGCTTTTCCTCTTCATACCAATCAAACAGGTCGACATCAAAGGGGAAGTGCGCCGGTGAAATAAAAGTTACTCAATCGCCGGCGCTTGCACGAGGCGGCGCGGTGGAGAGGGTCCTATGGGTACACCTCTGACCGCCTGTCGTGCTCCTAGCCCTCCCCCCCCCCTATCCTGTCCCTCCCTTCATGGGAGCCCTCAGCGGATTCTGAATGCAGCAAATTGAAACGCTGATTAATCCGTTTGTCCTCGAGCTCAACTTAGGACAAGCGCATTCACAGACGGCTCATTGCGATGTTCAAGGAGCGCGGCGGGAGGCTAAAGAGAACCAAGCTAATTTTGGGTGTGAAAAAACACACACTCTAAATGTCAAAGGATAATTTGTTGCTACTCGCACCGTACGCCCGTGGTCATGATACAATATAAGCACTAACAGGACACGCTTGACGAACAGCTGGTTCCAAATGAACTAGCCAGTAACTGAAAGGGTCCTTTTAGTTAGTAACAAATTTTATCGAACCCAGTTTTGTGCGCATAAATGTGCAGAGGAAGCTGCAAAAATCACCCCTTGGCATTTAGGGTGCAAAACTAAATCTACGAAATTTTACTCTTCCTCTTAGCTGCAGAGTGTCAGCTGAAATAATACAAGTATAATTGCAGTTTCGAAGACATGGGTACTCTGAGTTTGTTGAGCTAGCGTCCTGGTGGGACACTGCTCCGCGATTCCTCTTGGCAGCAGAGACACTACACAAGAAAAAAAATCGATTCTGACGGATTAGCTGCTCTGTTGTCCTAACAAACAGATTGTTCACTCAACAGAATTGCTGTTGTATGAACAGACTTTCTTCAGATTTTTGTATTGTATTTCAACAAACTTGTGTGTTGTGAAAACAAAATCCTGGTTTGTTTTTTTTCCCCTCTTTCGTGACCGACCGGACAGGATTGGCTCTCTGCTCCACACATAAGAGGGGCATGGGCGGGAGAGGGGAGCAGGAGACGGATAATGGAATTCCGAGGGGGTCGTTTTATTACGAGTGCGAAGTTTCGTTATCGGAGAGTCCTCGGGCTGCGCGTATTCCAGTATCGAATGCGCTCCCCGAGGAGCCTCATTAAGGTCAGCAGTAAAGTAGCTGGGGAGAGAAAGCGGGCGTTAAGCCGTGGGGCCATGGGGAGCTCTTGTTGTTGTTGTTGCTGCTGCTGCTGTTGTTGTTGTGGAGAGTAAGTTATTATCGGCCCGGCCTTCGGAGAGAAAGGGATGGTGGCGCGAAGCGGTAGAATGCCGAGATTTCTCAAGATTTTTTTTTTTCCCCTTTTTGCGGACTTACAAATCCTCGCTCTGATATCTGTATCACATACCATTATTTGGAGTGGCAGTACCTCGCCTTCTCCAATCAGCGTACAACTTGAGTTCCAATCATTTTCCAATCAATGTCCAGTCACATAATTTTTCGACGAAAATTTAGTGGGCTGGAGAGCATTTTCTGACAAATGTCTTAAGTTTACTTTGCACTTTATATTTTGAATTCAATCCAGTTCACGGCGAACTGTACATTGGCGTATAGCAGCCATGCTCGCCGACCTTCATTATACGCAATTTCTCCAGGATTGACGCGAGCTATTGGCGCCTGCTCTGCGCGAGCAAATTAACTCGATCATTTTCTCCTCGATGTCACCCGGCAGGCCGGATGGGATTGGATCGTCAGGAAATCAGCCTCCTCGATAAGGAGAGCCGGGGAGACCCCCCGCCTAAATAGAGGAAATTGATCTCGTTGCTTTTTTGTTTGTTTGTTTGTTTGTTTGCTTGTCTGTCTGTCGGTCGGTCTGTGTGTCTGCCCGCCTGCTGATCCAAGCCGAGCTCTCCACTGATAATGAGCTGTCGCCTCGCCTGTCTGCCCCTCAAAGGCGTGGACTGCATTTCTCTGTCCCGCCTTCGTTCTCTCCGCGTCTCTCTCTCTCTCTCTCTCTCTCTCTCTCTCTCTCTCTCTCTCTCTCTCTCTCTCTCTCTCTCTCTCCCTCCCTCTCTCTCCCTCTGTACTCTCGCCCACATACATATATATTTATTGTGTCCCGCGGCTTTGATTGCGTAGAACTTTAGTTTGTCCTCGCACCCTCACTTAGCGACCTGGTCGAGAACAGAATGCAGAAACAGGCGAAGAATGCGCAAGAAAGGACGGACAACTTGATGAAAAAGAAAGGAAAAAAAAGACAGGAGAAGAAGAAGAACAACAAGAAGAGAACGTGTGGGTGTGGCGTGGGCGTGCGGCGCGCTATTTCTCATTGGACTTGGAAAGTAGGTGGGTGAGGAAAGACGTAACGCGCCGCGGAGAGAGAGCGAGAGAAAGCGAGAGAGAGAGAGAGACAGAGAGAGACAGAGAGAGAGACAGAGAGAGAGACAGAGAGAGAGAGAGAGAGAGAGAGAGAGAGAGAGAGAGAGAGAGAGAGACAGACAGAGACCGAAAGAGGGATAGAGAAGGGAGACGGAAGGGAGGAAGGAAAGGCAGTGTTGAAGGGAGCGAGCGAGAGCGGCGGGCGCAGTTGACTCAGCCGCCTATTACTGCTGCGGCGCCTGTGAACCCGAGGGTAGGCCGACCCGCAGTGCACGGGCGCGTTGCGTGGTGCCCCGTGCGACCCGCAGGCTGACTCCGCTTGCTCCGCTCCGCTCCGTGGAGTTGAAGGGCGTTTTTGTGGCTGGTGCTTTATTTATTGCTGCAGGCCTGCGATTGCTGTTTCTTTCTTCTCGGTCCCGCGCGTGTCTTGCTTGCCCGTGAATAATTTTTTTTATTTTTTATTTCGAGCGTTCTGTCTTCCATGAGACGAAAGGTTCTTTATATAAGAATACAGTTACCAGCGGTCCTTCACTGTCATAAATAACAAAAGTTCAAGTAGTGTAAACTTATTAAACGTCAAGTGTGGTGAATACGATTCACCGAATCAGCGCGCCGCAGTCAATGTCTTGACATGTCATGAGCCGGTTTAACGTTCGCCATAATATATTCCGCAGCACGGCTAGAGCTAGAAAGAGACGAGGAAACCGGTGTGGGGGTAGCGGAAACAGAAAAGAGAAAGAAAGAGAGCAACTGACGCACTGGTGTCCATCAAGTTAATGGGACTGGTGCGGCTGCAACGGGCCGGCCATGCAAAATAAATACAACCAGCAATAAGTGTGAGAGCCATGTCCTTGCCAATTTCTGCAACATCTTTTTTTTTCTCTTCCTTTTTTTCCCCTCGTCTGTCGCTCTATCTCTCCCTGGGCCTCGTCGTGTCCCCGCCCCACCCCACCCCACCCCTCACCCTGCCCTCACAGCCCCCAGGTGGTTTGGCAATGTGACTGCGCTTGCATGCCAGTGGGCCGTAAGCGCCCTCCCTACCCCGCCCCACCCCGCCCCGCCCCTAGAGCACCCCACCGCCCTCAGTGTGGATCTGCTGGTGTCAGCTGGAAAAGAGGGGGGGGGGGGGAGGGCTTGAGGAGTGGTATCGGCCTGTACCAAGCAACTGACAAACTGACAACAGACAACCCGGAGGGCTGCCTCGCGTCTCCATTAGTACTCGCACCGTCTGCTCATTGTTTTGTTCCCTCAACGAAAGGTTTTGCGAATGTTTCAAACGTTCTTCTTCTTCTTCTCGCTTTTATCGCTCCCCCCCTCTCTCTCTCTCTCTCTCTCTCTCTCTCCCCCCCACACACACACACACACATTCAATCCTCCCCTCCCCCGCTACGCACGCGAGCGCGGGGTAGTGCGACTGTGTGCCCCTAATGCACCTTAATGGCTGTAATCGGAATCATCGATGCGCTCAGCCAATAATTATTGCGGTAATTATGTTGCGGGAGAGCGACGGCTGGTGCGTTGCCGCCATGACGACCTTTTCGCCCAAATCCTGAAAATAAAATGAAAAAAAGAAAAATCTGATGGTGACGGCTGTTTGTATCTGAGTCGCAAAAGTCATTCCAACTTGTTTTTAATTATTTGCCTCTTACTGTGGTTATACAGAAACTATGTGTTTTTATAGGCTATTATGATGCTGAAATGGACAACTTGCAATCTTGATCTTAGTGCAAGTGTTGGGAGATATTTCAAATATTTGCTTCTTATGATCGGTTATACAAGACATGTAGACCAACGTTTTTCTGCAAACAAAATTTTGCTCCTTTCTTAATTTTTCTTGTTTCGTTTTATTGTTTTCTTCTGTTTTACTGCGATAATTTTTTTTTTATTTTTATACTTAAGTATATTTATTTTCCCTCTTCAGCTCGACATGGAGGCTGCGGGCAGATAACTGGGTGCAGTCTCAAATTCATACTCTTGGCTTTCGCCGACGGCACGTTGCGCCCTGCTGCGTACACTATGACGTCACAATGACGCAGGACGATCCGAGAGGAGGAACGAATGAATAAACCGACGGCCCCATACTCAGCTCGAATAACTCCACTATAACTCCCTCCAACGGTTCGTCACAGTGGGGGCGCGCCCGGGCGGGGGGGGGGGCGGGGCGGGGCGGGGCGGGGCGGAGCGCCGCGAGTCCGTCTTCGGCCGCCCCCGTCCGCGTCCCTCCCCTCATCGTCAACACTTTTATTCGTGTTTTATTGCTCTTTCTGGCAGATAAGGTTGCAATGCCGTTGTTATTGCGTTGTTTTATCTGCGGAGTTGTGCGGCGCGTCGCGTGGTCTCCGGGTCAGTGTGCACTCACACCACGGCTGTTTTTGCCCTTTTTTTAATGGTTTTTTTTTTTTGCCCTTTTCTTAATTTTCGTGTTTTCCTTCCCCATTAAATAAATAAATAAAAATACTAGACTGGACGTGTTTGGCAGTAACGTTGTGTTTTATAGATGTTTGAAAGATGTATTTACTGTTGAAGCGTGATTCGAAAATCACGATTGAATCATGGAATTCGATGTCGACGGGTGCGTGCTTCAATATTGCTGCTTATGTGCACAACTTTTTCGCGCTGCTGCGGTGTCACGTTATTGTGCGTTCGCTCATTGAACGAGCGCGGCGGGTCGCGCGCGGCGATAAGGTTTCTCCCCACCGGCGGTCTGGTCTTCCGACCCTCACCGCGCCGCCCAGGGAGCGGCTCGGCTGGACGCGCTGACCGCCGCCCCGCCCCGCCCCGCCCCGCCCCGCCCCGCCCCGCCCCGCCCCGCCACCTCCATCAAAACGTGACAAATATATTATGCCGGCCAGGGGCGGGACGGGGTGGGGAGGGCCGGGGGCGGGGTGGGGCGGTGTGGGGCGGGGTGGGAGGGTCAAGTTACGATAATGGTCGGCGTCGTGACAAACGATGGCCGCTAAGCTTCCCCCCGCCGCGCCCGGGACTCAACCCCTTCGCGTGCGCTACGCCCCGCCACGCCCCGGCACACCACCGTGTGTACCACCACGGCCCCGGTCGGTGTGAACGTATCGCCGAGAAGCTCTGCATTTCTAGTTCAGAAATTCGTCGACTATATATAACACTAAAAACACCTCGAATCCTATTTTTCATCCGAAGTGGGAGAGGATTCTGTTCCATACTTAATTGGAGTGAGAATTTTCGACCTGCTCACTCTCTTCGAGCGAGATATTTTTTTAGCATCGCTCTGTTTTAGTAAGGATCTTTTAGCCTCACATTATTCCTCACTGTATTCGGACGAGATTGCAAAGTAGAGCGACGAAAAAAATGCTCAATGCTCACACTCTACAGAGAGTAAGAAAATTTTCCTCAAATTCTCACTCGTAATGGAGTGAGAATTATGACTCGTAGATTTTCAGTGAGAGCTCGAGAATTTTCTCTTGCCGCAAAGTGATTGTTTAAAAGCCTTGCTAGTTTTGAGAGAGAATCTAAAATTTCACTCAAATGAAGTGGGATTAAAATTATGAATCCGAACAAAAAAAAAAGTGTAATTCTCTACACAACTTTCTATTTTCCTCTAGTTTCCTAAAATGTTGTCTTGGGCAGCTCACATTTTGCACGACATAAATCAAATCTCGAGTAACTTGGCTCACAATTACCTAGTAAAATCTTGACATGTAAGGGGTGGCTACAGAAAGTCTGGGCGCGCTCAGCCAGACGTGGGGGATGAGGAGGGCGAGCTTGTACATCTCGCTGTACCTCATCAGATTGAGACAAGCACGGGTGGCGGAAGGTGGCGGGGAAGATATTCCAGCCGACCTCATGTTCTCCCCCCCCCCCCCACTTTTCCCCTCTCTCTCTCTCTTTCTCTTTCGCTGCTGTGTCGATCGTCTCTCTATCTGTCTCTCTCTCACCTTCAGCAGGGCCGGACCGGGTGACCGACAAGCTGTATGAGCATCGAGAAGATGGCGTGGGCGAGGGCGCTAGGAGAGCGAGATAGTGTGCGGGAGCGAGCGAGACAGTGTGAGGATGTGAGCGAAACAGCATGTGGCAGTGAGCGAGGTACTGTGAGGGAGCGAGCGAGACAGTGTGAGGATGCGAGCAAGGCAGTGTGAGGGAGCGAGCGAGACAGTGCGAGGAAGTGAGCAAAACAGCGGGTGGCCTCGCGAGCGCGAAACAGCGTGTGGGAGCGAGCGAGAGCGAGACGGTGTGAGGGAGCGAGCGAGAGCGAGACAGTGTGGGGGAGCGAGCGAGACAGTGTGTGGGAGCGAGCGAGACATTGAGGGAGCGAGCGAGACAGTGAGAGGGGGCGAGCGAGGCGCTGCGCAGGCAAGGAGGCTGCGGCCTGACAAAACGTGATATGCCTGCGCAACAAGTCGTATTTCACGCCTCCGCCCGGCGGGGCGGGGTGGGGTGGGGTGGGGTTGGGCGGGGCGAGTAACGAGGCCGCCCTCTCTGACGCGGCCCCACCCCGCCCCGGCCCGGCACCCGCGCTGCTCGCGCATATGCGCCGGAATAGGAATTAGGCCCGCGCCGGGCTCGCGAGAAAAACACGACCCTCAGGTGGGGGCGTGGTGTGCTGTTTGGCCCGCTGTGGGGTCTGCGGGGCTTGTCTGTGGGGCCTAGGTGGGGCCGCCTGCTGCTGAGAGAGGAGCCTTCCTCCCAAGATTTTGACAAGATTTTGCGAGCGCGAAGCGACTCTGAAATTTGAGTACAACTGCTCGTAATTTTAAAAAATTCCAAAAATTTGGGAAAATTTACAATAATTCACAAAAACTCTCGAAAAGTTCAGAATAATTCAGGAAAATTATCAAAAAAATAATTCAGGAAAATTATCAAAAAAATAATTCACGAAAATTCACAAAAATTTACAAAATGTGTACACACAAGTTCAGAGTTGTTTTTCTCTCTAAATTTTGCCAAAAAATATTTATGTCGCACGGAACAAACAGCACTACATTTTATTGTCATATTTTTGGCCTTCTACTGCGCACTACATTTGTAGAAGCCAAAATCTCGCCAAGAAACAGGACTTCCCTTTGCCCAGTCTTCATATTTCTGCCTTCCAATTTTGCTCTCGCAGTGACCAGCATTGTGTTGTGTGTTTCCTGGAGGATGTGCCCGGGCGACTCTGGTCTGCGCCGCACACTCACCCAGTGCCGGGAAAGTACAGATGCACCTCCCTCTCTTATTCCCTTCTCTCTCGGGTAGCACGAATCACGGAACAGCAGTTGGACTCCCAGTCGGTCCGGGCCCACGCTGCATGGCTGGCTCGAATTTCACGCAGCAGTGAGAGCGAACTGTCGCTAGCTTGCCGGGGCGGGGCGGGGCGGGGCGGGGCGCGGGGCGGGGCGGGGCGGGGCGGGGCGGGGCGGGGGAGGGGCGGGGGAGGGGGCGGGGCAGGTGGAGGCGGGGCGGGTCGCACGGGTCGTGACGGGTCGTTTCGGGGCTGAGTGAGGCGAGACCCTCAGGGTCGAAGGTGCCGCGATCAACAGCGTTCCTAGAATGCTGGGATATTGTCAAAGACGAGCCAGCCACCCGTGTTATATGCAGTGTAGCCCAGGAGATTGCGATGCAACAGTAACCTAGTTTGGATACATTTTCTACTTCAAAAACTACTAAATGACGCAAATTTTATTTTTCACATGTCGTCAGAAAGAAAGAAAATTTATGAAGAGGAGCATCATCATCATCCAACAACTATTTTCAACAGAGATCATCTTGGCGTTGTGTGACAAAATCTGCTACCGCATATTTTACGTTTGTTCATTCTTCAATCACTATCCTACCTGAATACACGGTAAAAACTATGTCTGGTTTTTTGAGGAAAAGGGGGAAACTTTGAGGACCTTGGATACTTTGAGGAAAAATCCTTAGATTTTGAGGAATTCTCCTCAAAACTTGTGGAGATTTCCCCTATGTTTTAAGGAACCTTCCTGAAAATCTGAGGGGTTTCCCTCAAATTACGGAAGTTCTCAAAGTTTTCCCTTTTTCCTCAAAAACTCAGACATTGCTTTTACCGTGTATGTCTATCATAATTACGTGTAGAGCTATAACGTTATATACGTAAAATAAATAAGTCCACCTAAATTTTTCGAGTGTAAATCGTCCGTGTATACTACACACTAAACCCTTATGCACATTTTTGTGCATAAGCCTTGCAGGATTTTACACAACCATAGTTATGCACAATTTTTCCTGCATAACTATGCTTAACTCTGTTCCTTATGCACAAATTTGTGCAGAATTATGCACAATGTGCTACATAGTTAAGCATAAAATTTTGTGCATAACTATGGTTGTATAAAATTGTGCATAATGGTTTAGTGTGTACGCTTTGCAGATATTTTCTGTATGTGACCCCGTGCTGCGCTATATGGCTCTGAGGCCCCGCAGTAATGGATGCGATCGGCGGCCACACCCCGTCCCTCCCTGCGTCGCCCTGCCACGCCCTGCCACGCCCTGCCACACCTTGCCCCTCCCGACCCCGCCCCGCCCCGCCCCACCCCACTCCGCCCCGCCGCGCCCGGGCCCAACCCTGGCCGGGACCGTCTTGCACCGTTTAACTCACGGGAACCAGCAGAGCCTGGGTGTGCAGCTCGGCTGCAGACTGATTCAGAAGAGCGCTCTCCTCGCCCTGTCTCTCTCTCACACACACACACGGCGCACCCCGTGAGCGCGCGCGCGAGAGAGAGAGAGAGAGAGCCGTGGCGCGGAGAGCGCCCCCCTTCCCTTCTGAATCAGCCTGCAGGCCGCACCGCACCTCCTCTCTGCGTGGCCGGGCCGGGCGGTGGTGTCTCTCCCTGCGAAAGTTAGCAACTGATGTTCATAAATTTGTACAGTGCGCCGCTGCGCCGCCCGAGCGCTGCTACCCTCCTCCATCCGCCTACCCCTCGACCTCCGCCTCGCCCTCGCCCTCCCCGCGGCCTCCTGCCGTACCGGCGACTCCCCTGAGAGCGGGATGTTGTTAGTTAGGACCCTTGGGGGCTCACGCGCCGGCGGGGCGGGGCGGGGCGGGGCGGGGTGGACTGGCGCCCCCTGTAGGGCCCCGCGCCGCTCCACGCCGCGCCACGCGCCGGGAGGAGGCAAAGTGAGAGAGAGGGAGAGAGAGAGAGAGAGAGAGAGAGAGAGAGAGAGAGGGGGAGGGGATGTTCCCTATACGGTCCCCGCGCCTGCCTCGCCTCCCCAGCCGGCGGGGACCCCCGGGCCCGCGGGCCGGGCCTCGCACATTCAGCCTCGCGCTCCCCCGTTTTTGCATGTGTTCTGCTTGCCATTCCACCAATATCTTCTCCAACGTGGACCTTTTATCTGTTTCCAGCAGCCCTCGCGCCTACATCAAGTTGATGACGAAAGCGCGACGAGAAACGAGGAAGAACCTCTCGAACAGCGAGACGCCGACAGCAAGTCACGACGCGACTTGGGATGGGAAAGAACCTAAAAAGAAAAGGTGAGCCATTTTTAGGCACGAAGTAGCCTTATGGTTTTGTCTCAGGATCCGATTTTTTTTTTTTTATCAGTGTGGCCCCTTACCTAAATCCAGATTTTTCTATACGATTTCGATAAGACTTGGCAGAGAGGTACAACTTAATTCCCTTATTTCACTGCTGAAATGCCAGGCCAAAGTTAGCGGCCAATTTTGAGAAATTTCGATTTAAAATCTTTGTTTCTATGGTAATACTCGACTCGTCATGGAGCCGAGTCGGCTCTGACCAATAACATTATTTCGCGCGAAAATCCAGCCAATGAAAACGGTCGCCTGTTGCTTTGTACCTCGATATCCAAAAGTGTCAACGCAAGGAGTGGTCACGTCAGAATCGTTGCAGATTCACGCCATGTTAAAGGGTTCGCCACCAGGAGAATTTCAAACGTGACCACTAGCTGGCCGCCGTGGCTCCTGATTGTTGGCTGGGACTGTAATTTGGCCTTGGGCGGGGCTTCTGACAATACCGCCAACCTCAGAGTGAATCCTCAGCTCATGTTTTCATTAAAAGATACAAATAAGTCTACTCTTGTGTTCTGTAATGTTGCGTGGATGCTTCCACAGTTTTTTGCTAAAGGCCTGCAACATCATTTTACGTTGTTACTAAATCTAAAACTAGCAAAATATATTTTGAGTTGGTTTGAGTGGACACCAAGGCGGCGTTGTTTATAGCTGGCCCGCTCGGCGCCATGTTTGTGTTAGAAAAGTGAGGCGGATAAAATTCACGATTTGGGCTCTCACAGAGAGTTTTGACCTAATATTTTAATTGTCTATTTCATTTAATGGTAAGTGTGTGGCAAATGTGAAACTAGGACCCTTTAATTCTTGGCTGGTGGTTCGATTTAGTGGTTGTCAAGGCGGGTTGTTGACAGCTGGCCCGCTGGGGGGCTGGCTCTCACCAAGTCTGCCTCTGCGTTCCTTGTGAATGTGTAGTGCCTCCCATACTTGTGTGCTAAAGAACTGCAACATAACTTACGATCGTCACGAAATTAAAAACTTGCCAAATATATTCTAGGTTGGTTTGAGGCGGACGCGTGAGGCGCCGTGTCGCCGGCCCCGCCGGCCCTCTTTCAACCATGGCCGCCACGGCCGGGGGCTGAGGGTCCCACCTCGCGACTTTAAATCATTGTGTAAAGTTATCGGAACGTTGACATGGCGAACTGAATGCGTTTACAGTGGTTTTGCACCTGCAGAAAACTGTTTGGGAAGTTTGACTTTAATCTGGTGAGCAGAATTCTTGAAATGGTGTACATTTACGTGAATAATTTTACGAATCCATTGAACTTCTTTGGGAAACGATTTCCGTGGGTCTGAAACTCCTGTTTTCACAGTCATTTCGGCTGTATAACATTTCGTTCGGGTAAAATAAATAGTTAAATTCGCTTCGTGCGCTAGTGGCGCCATCTCTCGGTAGTGGGCGCGAGTTAAGTCGCGAGGAGGACGCGTGAGCGAGCCGCCGAGCCACCGGCCTTCTTTTGTTGTCCCAGCCCAGCCTAGAACCACGAAAGGGATAGGACTGGGCACTCCCACCTAAAAAGCGCTCCGTTCTGTTTGAGGCGGCGGCGCCTCCCCCAGCCTTCTTTTGTTGAGTGGAGGTCCCAGCCTAGAACTATAGAAGGGAGGTCTCGGCACTCCCACCTCAAACGCCCCCCGTTCTGTCTATAAGGCGGCGACGCCTCCTCCAGCTGACTGCGAATAGTGCCAGTTCCGATGGCGAGCCAAGCCGAATCGGCACTGTCGCTGGTGCTCGGCCGCTCGGCCCCTCGGCCCGCGCGGCCCCTCTGCCCTGCCCGGCGCGCACGGGAGGAGAACCGTAGCTGGGTGGAAAAGGGGCTGTTGATTCAACTCATGGATGGTAGTTCAAAAAATAAAATTTCGAACGACACGTTAGAATAAATATGTTAAAGCAATGTTCGAATGCCCATTGTACAACGAGCCTACAGTTCAAAAATTAAGCTGATCGGACAATTTTTACTGAAAGACTAGACTAACTTCTAAATCGTTTGAGCTAGAAATCTAAAATTTGGCATGTGACTCGCTGTACTAGTGACTCTGAGATAAAGCAAATTCAATAACATGATTCATAAGGCTAGAAATTTTCAATTAAATTTCTACATAAACATCATCCACCGAAGTATTTTGTGAAACAAAAACATGAACGAACTTCGTGCCTACCAGGATTTCGTGAAATCGTATTTTTCTAGTTCTGGAGCAACTTTTGAAAATTGCTAAAAAATATTGCTAAAAACTATTGCTAGGGAGCTAATTGTTTTTCTGCACAGCTATATAATTAGTTAAAGCTCCCTTTGCTGCACGAGACAGTTAATTGTACTGCATGCACGGTCGCTTCACTGTAAGAAAAAAACACAGTTTTGCAACGGTTTTACACCGTCAATTATTTGACAGTTTGAAACCGTTATTTCACTGTTGGTACGGTAAGTTTACAGTATCATATCGTTATTTCACACCGTACATTACTACATAAGGCTGCACCTTACGGCAGAATTAACGATGCCGCACTGTAAAATCAAATCATTTTACGGAAAGCCACTGTTAATTCTGCTGTACCGTACCGTATGCTGTAAAATCCATGCCGTTATTTCACCGTAAAAATCACGGCTTTTTTTTACAGTGTTGATCATGCGATTCAACTAAAACAACTAGTTTTCCGGCCTGATTTTTAATTTCTTCCGTGAAAGAAATATCCCCCACGTCTTCGGGTTTTGAACCCGCGTCACCCGCGTTACCTCCCGACTCGGTGACAACCACTCTGTCATCGAGGCCGCCGCTGCACAGCACAGCTCGTCCTCCCTGACAGACACTCGCAGGGTTTAGGCCCGGCTTACGCGTCGTCTCTGGAGGACGACTCTGGAGTGACGGTTTCTGCGAGGTGATCTCGGTGCTTTTTAGAGAGAGCTGCTGGGTCCTGGTGCTCTCAGGCGAGGTGGGGTGGGGGCGGGGCGCGGCGGGGCGCGGCGGGGCGCGGCGGGGCGGGGCGGGGCGGGGCGGGGCGGGGCGGGGCGGGGCGGGGCGGGGCGGGGCGGGGCGGGGCGGGGCGGGGCGGGGCGGGGCGGGGCGTGAGGCAGAGCGGGGTGGCCTCTCTGAGACCCGACCGGTTGTGGAATTAGAAGGAAAGGAAGAGTGTTTTCGCGGCGGGTGTCCCTGAAAACGAAATTGGGGAGAGAGCCCGGTCTAGGCCGAGCCAGAAGCCCTCTGTTTGTTTACCGACTCCTGGAAATGTCCCTTCTTTCGCAACACTTCCCCTCCGCGCCATATCCGCCTGGACGTTCCTTCAGCGAGTCCCGCCCGCCCCGCCTCTCACCCTTCCAGCCCCCCTTCCTCCTCCCCTCCCCCCGCGGCGGCGCCTGGGCAACCTCAAACAGACAGGCCGGGCAGCGGCGCGTAGCAAAACCAGCTGCATGGGAGGACACGAGGGAAATTCATTAACTGACCGTATTTTACTCTCGCTCTGCCCTCTCTTGAGATGGTTTCATTCAATCCTTTTTTTTTGTTTTTTTTTTTGTAAATTTACGCCTTTTTTCATAATTTGGGATTACGACCCAGATTCGTAAATTTACGAGAGGAAACTCCTGCTCGTTGAAGAAAACTAAGTCATCACATTATGTCGGAAAATACTCTTAACTGTTCAACTCGAAGTCGTGTCTTCGCAGATTTCCTATTTATTTCGTATGAATTTTACTGTTTACTATACATGGTGTAATTTAGCGACATTTCACTCTTGATCGACGGTGAATTTCAAGTCTATGATGCGTGCTTGTAATTTTACAATTATAATTAGTAATTTTCCTGCACGGAAAATTTTCTAGTGCATCTAACAGTGTGAAAAATTACCATTGCTTATTTACGATCTATTTTGTGAGTTGGCACTTCCAAAAAGTGTTTTAAAATCACGACTAGTTCTTGCTTATAGTTGAATTTTAAGTCCATAGATAGCGCTTGTAATTATACTTAGAAAATTTTCTCGGTAACCTACGAATATTTTTCACTGTGAACCAGGTGTTTCTTGGAATGCGTAACAGTGTTGCGGGTTTGCCTACCCCATTCTCCCGTAAGGCGCGCAGCCGTGGCCCCTGCAGCGCTGGCCGGTAGATGCAATCCCGCAACACTGTAACACGAATTCAAAGAAACACCCGCCGTACAACTATTTCTCACGTTGGAATAGAAAACACTTGCGTAAAGTGTTGTTGCTTATTGTGAGTCTAGAGGATCCGATTGCCCGCCGCGCGCCGCCCAGTCGCTACCCCGCGCGTTGTCCCGAGAGCCAGCAGCGGGGCGCGCGCGGGGTAGGTTCAATTAGGCCCATAAAGGCGCAGAGCGGCCGGGCTGGCCGGCCGCAGTGACGGCCCTTTGATGGACCTTAAAAGGCGCAGCCATCCAGCCGGCCCCCGGGCGACAGCCTCATTCTGTGTGGCATTTTGCGAGCAGCAGGCAGGCAGTGTGCCCACCCTAAGGGGATGCTGCCCCGTGGGGCGCGGCGGGGCGCGGCGGGGCGCGGCGGGGTGCGGCGGGGTGCGGTGGGTGGGCGCGCAGGCCTAGAGCCCCGCCCCGCCCCGCCCCGCCCCGCCCCGCCCCACCCCTCTCGCCCATCAGGGGTGGGTCGTTGTACGGCGCGGGGCTGGCGGCGGCCTGGCGCGGGCTGAGGGCCGCCGGCGCCACCCTGGCGCCACCAGGCGCCTGTAGCGACCGGGCCGGCGCCACTGGCGAGCCGCGACGTCGTCTGGCCGACCGGGCCGGCCCAGCAGCAGCAGTAGGCGTTCAGCCGCAGGGAAAAAACGAGCGCGAAATTACAGGGATCTTATGTTAAGTAGTGTGAAGTAAGCTCTGCAAACTCAATTTAGCGTAGTGCCTTGTCCTGTCGGACTGTGTGGGTGTCCTGCACGTACTATGTACACGGTTAAAAATTTCTTGTGATTTCCCAGCACTAGCTTGGAAAGCAATAGTGATATCCCAACACTTCTTTGTGGTTCGAAATCAGGGATTTCACCATCGTAATTTGTGAAAGTTGTTGACCGGTCGCAATACTGCACAGTAAAAAAATAAAAATTTCTTGAATTTCAAGACTCAGTCTTGGATCCCATTGGCGTTCTCCATAAGATCCAAGACCTGATCTTGAGATCCAAGAAACCTTTTTTTTTTTTTTTCGTGTATCGAAGTTAAAAATATTTTGATAACGAAGAAAAGTTAGTTGTGATTTCCCAAAGGAGAGTTGTGATTTCCCGAAAAAAAAAAAAAAAAAAAAAAAAAAGAAAATCACGGAGAGTTCTGGAAACCTTTTTTCACGACGAATATCGCTTGAATTTTCGAGTTTTGTTTTTTAAGAGTGTAGGACACGATGGGTCTCGCGCTTTTAGCTGCGTGTGCATTTTCTTCAAGATTATATGAGGGAGTTCTCGACGTTCGCTGTAAATTCAAATAAACCATAATTAAAACGGCCTTGGTGACTGTAAAATGTGCCGTGATGAAGTTCTTTTTGGACGTCATCAGTGGTTTGGGGCCGGGGTGGCGGTGAGATACTGGACGGCGCCCCAGCGGCACCCCGCCGGCCCCGCTCAGCCCAACGACACTCTGCACTCCGCCTCCGAACTTCGCAACGTCATTCTGTATTGTTTTCAAGAGTTAAGCCATTCATGCGCGCGCCTGCATGTGTGTTGGGGTGAATGAAGCCGCAGCCCTCACACATTTTCTACCCTGCGGACGGAAACGTTGGAATTGGGCCTCGCTGATTTCTAGCAGCAGCAGCACCCCTAGTGTATTGGTTCCGCCATTTATTTTACCAGAGTGCTTCCCGAGGGTTCCTTTACTCAAAAATCGGAGCACACATTGGAAACCCAAGTGTGTGAATGTCGCACACTTGTAGGTGTGCGAGGATTCATTCGTACACTTGGCCACTGCTTAAACGTGTGTGAATTTTCCTAGGATATTCACACGTTTGATGAGTGGTCTAGTGTACGAATGAATCCTCGCACACCTACAAGTGTGCGACATTTGTACTCTTGGATTTTCAGAGCACTCTAAGACGAAATCAGTAAACAAATCAGGAAATAAATTGGCAAAAATCAAGGGAAATCACAAAAACCTATAAAAAACAGGAAAATCGGTATACGCTGGAGGCCCCCTCGGTGCTTCCCCATATCGCTCAATATCGCTGGACGAACAAGAATTGACGCTCATCTTCTTTGCGTGATAAAATATTTTTTCCGCCGCCGCTCGTCCTGCTGTGGGGCGTCACGGGCCCTGAGGGGCTCAAGTAGTGTAATGAGTACCTCTCCTCCGCTTTCGCCCATTGCGCGCCAAGCCCCGCGCCAAGCCCCGCGCCAGCCCCCACACCACCTCCCGGCGCCACTGGAGTGTGTGCGTTTTCGAGAGGGTTTGGAGCTCGGCAAAAAGGGAAGGGAAGGCAACAAACTGCGTGGTGGGGGGCGTGGCGGGGCGGGGCGTGGTGGGGCAGCGGGCGGAGTATCGTGAGAATGCAGACAGCCGATGTGAGCGGCGGCGGCGGCGGCATGGCGTGCGACGCGGAGTGGGGCGGGCCGGGGCTGTAAGTTCTAGGACGTGTAGCGGCCGGGCTAGAGAGACTCGAGGGGAGGGGGTATCACAATTACGAAATGTGGACAATGTTTTTTTTTGACTTTTGATTTCTTTAATATTGTGATTTTCTTAAAATGAAAAATTCCTTTCACCTTTTCATCAATTTTGACCTTTCACCTACATTTCTGAATTATTTCAATTTTATTTTGGTTTTCTGTTCATTTTTTCTCGATTTTTCGTACTTTTTCTGTACCGTTCCTCATGATTTTAATTTGATTTTTAGAGCTGCTCATCTGTTTAGAGTACGTACTTCTTTTCTAGGTGTCCTGCGGTAAATATCTTTGAACAATTTGCAGAGTTCTCTGAGAACTTTTACCGTCCTGATGCGAAATGCTAAATGAAAACTACAGCTACCCGTCCGACGCGGTTTTGCCCACACACGGAGCTCCGATTGCGCGAATTCTGAAAAGCTTGATGCATCACAACACCACTTTACATGTCCCTGGGGCGCTTGCGAGAACGGGGCTGGCGTGGCGTGGCGGAGCTGCCTGGGTTACAAGTTTGGCAGTGCGGAGTGCGCGGCGGTGTAGTCGCGGGCGATCGAGTCAGTCCGTCTGTCTGTCCGTCTGTCTATCTGTTTGTCTGTCAGTCTGTCAGTCAGTCTGCCCGCGGCGGCGTACTTCTCTGCCGCATGAAATTCGCGGTAGGGACTTGGCGCTTTTTCTTCCTGCGTCGCCACTTTCCCGCACCTTCCGGCTGCACCCCACCCCGCCCCGCCCCACCCCACCCCGCCCCGCCCCGCCCCGCCAGCAGGCGCCACACCCACATTGTAAACATGTCAGACGCGGAGTTGACTCGGTGTCCACACGGCCGCCGCGCGCCACGACGCCCGAAGGCTCCCGTCCCGTCTGGTATTATAAGGTTCGCCAAACGCAATATTATGCATTACATTTGTTGAGTTGCCGTGGCACTGCTGCCGCCCTCGCCTTTTAGCTGTATATATGTACGTTTCCGCCTTACCTTGCAATGTTCCTACCAAAAAAAAAAAAATATCGGCGGGCCGCGCGTCCTGCAGGACACTTTCCAGGACACTGCCGGGAGTACCTACGCCTGCTCCTCCCCGCGCCCCGCCCCGCCCCGCCCTCCCGCGCTGCTCATATTAGATTTCCAATATCCTCCCCGATTGTGTTGTCCCGGCCCCGGTGGGGCGTGGTGGGGCGGGGCGGGGCGGGGCGGGACGGGGCGTGGCGGGGTGGGGCGTGGCGGGGAAGGGTTGGTGCTGTAGGGACGGGCAGGATGCGTTCCACAGCTGCTGCTGCTGCTGCTGCTGCTCCTGCTGCTCCTGCTACTCCTGCTGCTCCTGCTGCTCCTGCTGTTCCTGCTGCCGCTGCTCCTCACAGGAATGCTTTATGGCCTCGTGGTCTCTCTGGCTTGCGTGGCTGCATCAGTAAGTGGCGCGTGTCGCGCGGGCGGCGCACATGCGACTGTGCCAAAAACGGAAACGAAAAACCGAATCTCTTTCGAAAGTAAGTCCTTCTTTTTCTTCTCTTTCTTCCGGAGATAAGGACTGTGGAACTGACACGTGCCATTAACTTCAACATGATACCGAGAGAGGTCACGGGCCTCAAGGAAGTGGCCCAACATTCATGAAACATGTTCATATACAATAATATAGCTGCGCTAGTTTTTTATTAATAACTATCTAAAGTTCTTCTTTAAATAGAAATATCTGAGGTTGTCAAGTCATCATGTCATGCCATTGTATACCCAGGGGACCTGCTGACAAGGTAATGTACCTTATCAGTATCCAATTGCCTGCCACGACATGTAAACTCACTGCGATTAGTTAAATTATCAATGAATCCAAATCAAATTCAAATCAAATCTTCTTCTTGTCTTCTTCCTCTTCGTCTTCTGTTTCTTCTTCGACTTTATCCTCTCCTCTGCAGCACCGCAGAGAGGTGTGTTTGAGGGGGGGGGGGGGAGTCTAGAAAACTCAGCAGTGACTGTGGTGGTGGTGGTGGACCTTCTTAAATTTAATTTAAGTTAACAAAACGCCGTCTCCCTGCTGACATCCCAATAAAACTGCGACAAAATACTCTGCGGCCAGAAGTTTCCTGCTTGTGTTTTTATCTCTGCTGATAATCATGACGACCTGCTTAGCGGGCTCGCACTGTTTGTTTGCAGCACTGTAGATTAATTTGGCGCGCTAATCCTCTTTTATACTTCCTCGGCGAGTGCAGGCGAGGCGGCAGCGCAGCCAGGGACAGGACTTGATCGATTATGCAAAGTGGTCACGTGAAATGCAGAGCGGTGCTGATTTTAATGCCATTTTCAACGCGTTTCCTTTCCTTTTTCGTGTTTGGGGGGTGGGGGAGGGGTGAAAGGGATGGAAACAAAGGACGGACGAGAAAAAAAAAAGAGGTTTAGCAGGCAAACTCGGGGGAGGCAAGGCAAGGCACGCAGGCAGCCGTGGAAACGGGTAATGTGATTAGTGGGACGGCAGCGCCCACAAAGCACGCGCGGTAGGCGTTCTCAGAAATGGGTACGAGTGCGTGTGTTTCGGGAGGAGGGAGAGAGAAAGAGAGAGGGGAAGAGGGAATGCGGAGGGACATAGAGTGAGGAAGAGAGAGAGGGGGAGGGGTGGTTTCGCGTGCTGTTGTGCTTGGTCGACTCGATGACTGACCGCGTGTGACCGGTGAGCCTAAGAGCCGTCCGGTTGCGTTACGTTTTACTCGGATTGCATATTTATACGGGAGACTGATGTTTGTTTAATAAGAACCCTCTTCTGTGTTGTTTGGTCTTGACTGATCTTACTGCGAGCGGCGGAGTGGAGGGTAAAAGCGGAGCAGGCGGGCGGGCGGAGGGGGGGGGGGGGGGGGGGTTGTTCCGTGATGAGGCTGACGAGGTGGGTGGGGTAACCGAGGAGGAGGGGGCCGACGTCATAGGGCTAAGTAGTAAGGTTAGGTGCAGGGGAGGGGGAGGGAGAGGCGGTGGAGCTATTGCAGGGAGTGGGCGGGGGGGTGTAAATCGCAACACGGTCCACTTGCAAAGCGCTTCTCTGCTCTGCCGCCACGCCCCGCCACGCCCCGGCTCCGCCCAATCCATTTACTTGATTAACTCCGCGATGAAAAGGCCAAGTGGCGCGTCTCTAAATGTCACGCCGCCGGCCCGCCGGCCCGCTGCCCTTGGCCTCCTTGGTAACCTGCCCCGCTCGCTCGCACAGTCAACCTCTCCGCTCATCTGGTATCCATTTCCTTGTTGTACTTATTCACATGCTATCGGTAGGAAGAAGAAAAAAAAAGTGCAATGTTAATCACGGAATGTTACGTCACATTCGTAATTGGAGTGTGAATCGAGTCACATTATTCGCTGGAACATTTTTGTGTGTCATTTGTTTTAGCGCGAATAACCGGGTAAGATTGGAACCATGAGAGAAGGGCGCCCTTCTCTCATGTTGGAACTTCTTGCGAAAACTAAATTTTGAATCCTAATAGCTCGTCAGAGCTCGTCTTTCCTTCCTGGGACCCGCGTTGCCATGGGATCTCGCTGACAAAATCGATTCAAAATTGCAGTGTTGGAAACGAGGGGGCCTCAACTCCTGAAATCATGTGTACACAATCGCTGATATCTTCGAAATCATTGTCAAAAAATGTGGATCTATTGCCGAAAAAATTGATTTGAGTGCGTATTTTGGGCTCATAAAGCTCAAGATACGCTTGTATTTACTTTACTAATTATTTCTTTCAATAATCAGAGGCGTAATCATGTGAAATCATGTGAAATCTGGAAATCATGTGTGCAAATTTTAGGTGAGTTGAGGCCCCCTCGGTTGGAAATCACTGGCTTGGTTTTAAGCAAAATATGTATTATTAATGTTTTCAGTATTTTTAAAATATATTTTTAACGAACTTCACAGACAAGGCGTAAGCGTCATACCCCCGCCCCTCCCCCTGTCTGATTTTGACTGGAGAGATGTGGAATCCCTGCTCTCGCTTCATCCCCTCTGCTCCCCCCCCCCCCCCTTTCCTCCTCCCTCCCTCACTCCATCTCACTCCGGCCCGCCGCGGCTTTTCTTTCTAGTCGTCACCTCGACCGAAATGAGTCGGATTTAACTTGAATTACTTTGGAGCTCTCCAACCGCTCTCCCCGTACCAACCCAGCCCGCGCCTCGCCCCACCACGCCACCAATAATGGGAACAAATTAGCCCTTGCATCGCAGCGGCCGCAAGGAGGATCTTGGGGGTGACGGAGACAAAGACAGACGTGCGAAGGCGGGAGAGAGAGAGAGAGAGAGAGGGAGAGAGAGGCGGACGCCAGAGAAAAGGAAGGGCGGGAGTGTAATGGAATGGGGAGGACGCGGTGCGAGGAGGCGCTTGCAAGCCCCTTAATGAAATGAGGAGATACAGTTAGCGCAGCACAGCCGAGGGTCCTGCGCGCGGGCAGGGCCGCCTGCCTGGAGCCTGGAGCCTGGAGCCTGGAGCCTGGACCAGCGGCTGCGTGAGAGCTAGCTGGAAAACAAAGGGTTCTGATTCACGCTTACAAGTCTGCATGCCCTTTTAATGAAAAAGACCCTGGAACCTGGAATAAGCGCCGCTGTCAAATCTCATCGGGGGGACATTTGACATACGCCGGCATGAAGCAAATATGTTTACTTTTGTCCGTGCATTCACTGTTGTATTAATTTTGATTTACGAAAAAATGTTGTAAATCTACGACTGCCCATCCCAAATCGATAGGAAGTGCTTGTAAAATAACAATTTCATACTGTATTATAATTTTACGACTCACACAGTGGAAAAATGTTCCGTAAACCTACACAACTCTTTTCCACTGTGTTCCACGGCCGTTTACAGGGCTTTGCCGCTGCTGCACAGTAAACCCGCAAGTAAAAGGATTTCCATGAGTGTCTACTTGATTGCGTAAAGATGTGAGCGTTCTCATGAATTTCACGCACTTGAAAACTGAACGAATTGCAAATGCGCGCACTTGCGCACTTTGTACGTGTGCGTGCGTGCGTGTGTGTGTGCGTGTGTGTGTGTGTGTGTTCGCACACTTGGATTTCCAATGTGCGCTTGGATTCCACTCGTGCTCTCCCTTACTTTCTGTCTTCCGGGTGGCCGTTCGGCTCCCGGAGCCAAAGCAATATGCGCGGGGCGGGCGTGCAGTGGTGCAGTGGCGCGGCGTGGCGGCGGCGCCCGGAACTCATTACAAAGGCGACACCACCCGGCCGTGCCGGGCCCGCTCGGCTCCGGGGAGGAACGGAGCAGGCAGGCGCCTGGCGGTGGCACCGGGGAGGAATAAGAGCTCTTCACTGCCTGGCGTGGTGATCGACTCCGATATTATTAGCAAGTAGGAATCAACTCTGAATTTTTTGTGCACGTGTCGTAATTCAGGAAAATTTAGAAAAATTCAGAACAGGTAAGGAAAACGCATGAAAATCTGTAAAAATTCAGAACCGTTCAGAACAAAATTCATAAATTTAGATAAAATTTAAGCAAAAATTCACGAAAATTCACGAAAAGTCACAGTCTCCTAAATTTGTGCACCGAAATTCAGAGTTGTTTCCATTTCGGATATGAGTGTGCATAACCAGCCTCATCGCGAAAAAGGGGGTATGGGGAAGCAATATAGAATCGTTCTAGATTGCTCTGAATAGGGGATCGACGATTTTTCGTTAATGCCTTTTCTGGCTATTATTCTATGCGAAAATCAAAATGACAAAGCTGAATTTGCGGAGCGTAGCGAAGCACACTGCGAGTGCTTTTTCTGCTGGGGAGGGGGCGCGGCGGCGTGGCGCTGCGGTCCGTGTGGCGCCAACAGCGAGCAACGCAAGCCAACTGCCGTCCAGCACGCGACTAGCAGGAGAGAGAGAGAGAGAGAGAGAGAGAGAGAGAGAGAGAGAGAGAGAGAGAGAGAGAGAGATGGACTCTGCAGTGTCACACGATCACAGTATCGACCGTCGAGTCAGCCTAGCCTTATCCCGCCCGGACTCTGCGGCCTAGCTCTACGCCGTGCGTCCGAAGTCGGCCAAAGTTATATCAGATTGCCTTTGTCGTCGTGTGGTGTCGCTGAGCGAGTGAGTGGGGTGCAGGGCGGGGACACGAGGTTAGCACTGCGAGCTGCCTACGCCGTTTGCCTTTGGATAATTAGAGGGAAAGTAACCCTGAATTATGTTGTGCACATTTGGTAAATTTTGGTGACTTTTCGTAAATTTTTCTGAATTTTTCAATTTTTTTCCCCTGAATTTTTTGAATTATCTTGCGTATATCTGAATTTTTCTGAATTACGAAGTGTACAAAAATTTCAGAGTTGTTTAACCTGTGATATAATTACAGCGGAGCTTGGGAATTTGCAAGGTTAACATTTTCGAGGATGACACTGTGAATATAGGTATATCATGTACACGGAGAAAAGAAATTAGTTCCCTGGATTGAAATTTTAGTTAATTTTGTTTATAAAAAAATCGTTCCAAACACCGACGCTAGAAACACATTTTTGTCTCCAGAACTGTAATTTGGTCGCTGAAAACGTCTTGGTTACGATCAAAACAAATCGAAAGTATATTTGTATTTGGTTGCGCGATCAAATTATAGTTCCGTTGACAAAAAATGTTTCAGATAGCCAAAGAGTCGGAGTTTGGAATCAAAACAGACATGCTGTCGTAAGATTAACTAAAATTTTCATCCTGGGAACTAATTCCTTTTCTCCGTTTAAAAAGTTAGGCTGATGTCTGTGCTGCTATTAGGGATCTGGCTGTCAGGCAGCTCTAACATTCGCATTACCAGGATTATGTTCTTTCTGGACAATTTCTTCACTCGAGGTCCTACCTGTCACAGCAGCATCGCTCACGTTGGTTCGTTCTAGAGTCCTCGAGGGACACTCTCTACGACTCCAGTTCGTCCACGGGAGGAGTAAGCATCCTGGCACACACGCATGGCTGGCGGGTGTGCCTATCCCGCGACTTGCAGGCTGAAACGTCGGCTGGACCTTATCCTGAAATGTAACTTCATCAATATGTCAGTCTTCTGCAGTGCCTATATCAGCCAACGACTGCTGTTTGTACTTTTGGGTGCTGAAGTTGAAAGGAATTTTTTTTTCTCTCTGTCTCTCACACTGAAGCTCCGTGAGTTAACATGTTGGTTCGGACCCAAGTCTTCCAAACCGCCGGAACGCCAAGCCCGGTCACCCTGTCTCGCCCCGACCGCCGTCCTTGTCCATCTCATTGCCCGGCACGAGAGACAAGGGGTGCGTCGCCATGGCGACCGCCAGCGTCACAGCGGCGCGGCCCCGCCCGTCCCGGTACACACTCCCGGGGCCCTGCCGGGCATGGACAAGTGGGCCAGCAAGTAATTGGGCCTCGACCTCCCCGATAGATAGATAGATAGACAGATAGATAGATAGATAGATAGATAGATAGATAGATAGATAGATAGATAGATAGATAGATAGATAGATTCGAGGAGGAAACAGCTCTGGAATTTTTGTACACCTCAAACTTCAAGGAAATTTAGGAAACAATCAGAAAAAAATTGGAAAAATTCGGAAAAATTCACAATTTAGAGAAATTCACAAATATTCCCGAAAGTTCTCAAATATTCCATGAAAATTCACGGAAAAAATCTATGAACATTCACAAAAATCACGAAAATTCACAAAAAAAAAATTCGCGAAAATTACCGAAAAATCACGAAATTTCACAATATGTGCGTACACCAAAACTCAAAATTGTTTCATATATTGTTTCGGATAGTTTGGACTTGGAGCACCGTCACTTGAGATGACATCAATACTCTGCAAATACAAGCCAAAGGCAAAGAACGCTTGAACCACCGCCTTGTTAGGGTGCGGCCTTAGTTTACAACATGATTGTCTTGTAATGAAAGTACACATTGGCCGCAGCTGGAAAACAAATCTATGTCCATTTAGATGAAACTATCCGAGGAGGGTGGTCTCTAAGTGGGTCGTTTATCAGGAAGCGGGACCCGTGGCGGCAGCTGGGCGGCGCGGGGGCGCCCGCACTGCAGGGCGAGAACTCGCTTTTGTGCTGTGATGCCATCGCGGACGTAAAAGGGGGAAAAGCGGTTGGGGTGGGGGGCGGAGGCATAAGAAAGGGGGTTCAAGTTGGGGGCAGCGACGTATATGCGCGGGGGACGCGGCAGCAGTCCCAAGCTGGTGTCTAAGCATCAGGAGAAGAGAGAGAGGAAGAAAAAGAAGAAAATAAGGGGGAAGAGGAGGAAAAGGAGGGAGGAGGAGGAAGGGGAGAGGGAAGGGAGAGAGGGGGAGGGAAGGGAGAGAGGGGGAGGGAGGTCCTCGCGAGAGCTTACTGCTGTGCGACTGCCGGGGCCGCGGGGCCGGGCCTGCCTCGCCGGAGACGTGCAGAGACGAGTCCGGGAAACTCAAGGCGAGTGATCCCGCCCGCTTACCATCCGTCTCCATTTGTGTCTTCATAAAACGTGCGAAGCAGTGTCCGTAAGCCGGTCTCGTCCGAGCGGCGGGGCGGGGCGGGGCGGGGCGCGGCCGGCCTACAGTCGGCAGCAGGGCGTCGTGGGGCGTGCTGGGGGCCCAGCAGGGCAGCCCGGACGCCCCGGAGTGGCTAAAAGGGCACAGTCCGCACTAGGGGGGGCCAGGCCCAGGGCCAGGGCGGGGCCAGTCCCGGGGCTCGGCGGGGCGGGGTGAGGTCCGCCACCCAGGAAGGTCCCCGGGGGGCCCCGGAAGGGTTTCGGGACTCGCCCGCCAGCCCGCCCGGCCCGCCCCAGAGCTGGGCTGTTCCGCGCCGCCTGCCTGCCTGCCCCAGTACCAGCACGCAGGCCGTCAGTTTGTCTATACACAGTATACATCTTTCAAAAGCCTATAAATGCGCGTACCATATAAAATTTGTCGTTATCTTTTAACACTTTTTTCAACACTCTCTGGGGCGATTTTCCCGCAGGGCCAAACGAATCCAGCTTTCCTCATTAGTATTTTAAGTTTTGCATTTTATGATGGCCTTTTAACATATACTGTACTGAAATGCGTGAGAGCCGAGGGCAAAACAACTCTAAATTTTTTGTACACCTCCGTAATTTATTTAAAAAATCAGGAAAATTCATAGAAATTCAGGAAAATTTAGAGAAATTCAGGAAAAAGCAGAGACATTCAGGAAAATTCACAAAAATGTAGGGAAAATTCAAGCAAAAATTCACAGCAATTTTAAAAAAACTTACAAAAATTCACAAAATTTGCAAATCAAAATTAACAAAATTTGAACACCAAACTTAACAAAATTTGTGTGCCAAATTAAGAGTTGTTTCCCCCTCGGCGGTTTGCCTACCCGATCGCCTCGCAAGGCGCCATGGAGCGCGACACAACGGCGGTGGCTTCCAGTCCCTTGCTCCTGCACGTCGCACGGGTGGATGCATTACGGCGCGCCTAGAGGACCTCGTGCAGATTAGAAAGATATGCCGAAGCGCAGCAGGAGGGGTGAGAATTGCGACACAATCTGCATACCGCCGTCGCATGGTTTTACTCTTATTTTCCTCCTCTCAAGAGCTACTCAACGTTTTCTCCTGTATACCTGCCTGCAACAACGCCTCCCCTCTCTCCTCTCTCTCTCTCTCTCTCTCTCTCTCTCTCTCTCTCTCTCTCTCTCTCTCTCTCTCTCGACGCTATTGTGTGTATTTGCCGCGCCATAAGAAGCGAGGGCGCGCGTGAGGGCGATAAGAGCGTTGATGCACATATTTACACGCTGCGCTCGGCGCGGGGTGGGGCGGGGCGGCTCGGGTGTCGTTAGGCGGGAGATAACGCAGCCCAGCTGAAAATGAGTGGTTGAATTACAAAGTCGGACGCGTTACTATTGACGACAAGGCCTGGCTATGCGGAAAAAAAGGTTCACTCTTGTTGTGCCCTGCGAGAAAATGGCAGACGACACCGGCGCTCTTTTAGAGAGAAAGTCGGGACCTTACAAGGGGCACCAAAGTTCAAAAGCACCTTAGTATTCTTTGTTTAAATTAAATTGCTGCAACTTAAATAATTTTTGTGTCTAGTTTCCGCAAAGCAGCTTGAATAGATAATATGTTATGGGGGTTCTGATTGCAATTAACACACGGAAAAAAATAAGTTGTCTCCTGCAACTAAACATTAGCTGGGACAGCTTATGTGTTTGCTGCCAGCGTGACAGCAAATGTATTTGCTCGTAGAACATAAGCATTTGTTGTGGCAGCCTTTTCTTAAGATTTCAGAAAGAAGAAGACTTGTTTCTGGTTGCTAAATGCCATTTTGTTCGCAGAACAATTCTTCTTCGTTGGGTTTCCTAAGGCTGGTTGTGTCTAGCAGCTAACTACCTTGAAAAAAATATATTTCAGCTGAACTAGCTTAAGATTAGCTCCCTGAACTAATCTTCGGTCACTACCCTGGCTTATCAAGGATTGATTAGGGCAGCTGATGTATGGTCTAGACCAGCAACGTTCATTAGCTACAAGAACCTGAAGTGCGATTTTTGAAAGTTCCCTCTTGATTTTTTGCGCTCCATCCAAGTCACATCGCGCGCAGTGGCGCAGTGCCTCCGAGTTGGCGTGTAAAGCAGAACGACGAGGGTTCAACACCCACTCAGATCGCTCTTAATTGATTCTAGAAAATTGAGCCGACGGAGTGAGAGACGCCACTGCCAGTGTAAACAGTAAATAAAAGTTATCAAAAATTGAAAAATATTTTTCAAAAAATAAAATATTTTGCATCAGTCGTTACAGCTTATGTGGATTATCGTTGGAAGCTCACGCTTAGCTCTCACAGCTGACCCTTTGGCACTTACAGTTCAGGCATTTGCTGTCACGCTGCCAGCAAACCAATTAGCTTCCACAGCTAACTTATTTTTTTCCGTGCAGAAGTAAAGGGTCCACGTTGATTCCCTGCATTTGGATCAAAATGTTGCCATAAAGACCACTGAGGCTGGTTTTGCAATACTTTTAACACAAACCCATGTGATAACTTGTGTTTTGCGATTCCCACGCTAAAGAGCATGATAACCCCCAAAAATGTGATAAAAGTATCACATTATTGTGATAAATTCATCACAGAAATTATTTTATTACAGTTTTTGTGGTGATTTTATCACAATAATATGATACTTTTATCACATTTTTTGGGGGTTATCATGCGGGAATCGCAACACACCAGTTATCGCAAAAATTGAGTAAAAGTATCACAAAACGGATTTCAGTGGACGGCGTCTCTATTAAGGGATACATTATGTTTCCGGGCCAAGGGCTGTTGAAATTCCTCCATCGCAGTAATTTTCAGATTTAATCCAACGTATCCACTGATCCAACGTGGATAAAGTTCTTTTCCCTCTTTAGTTCGGTATTTGCGATCCACCTGGGTTAAAACAAAACAAACAACAACATAAATCCCTCGGGTAGTTTTTTTCCTTCCATCAGGTGCCATGTAAAACCATTGAAATGCGTTTCCCAGCAGTTTTATAAGCTGTCTCCTCCCCCCTTCACAAAAAAAAAAAATGAAAAAATTGATAGTGCCAGCGTTGCGCCGCCCGCGGTGGGATTTCGTTTCCGTGGACCTAAACCGCCACGGATTGCGAACGGCTAAGCGATGCTGGACACGATCGTTGCGGGAATGACCACCTCATCCTCAACTGACCTCATCCTTGTCGTCCTTTGAGGAGGAGGAGGAGGAGGAGGAGTGTGAGGCGACCGGTCTGCTGTCCACCGCTGATGCTGACCCGGAACGACCTATAATAATAACCGTACCGAGCAGACCGTTCTCCTGGAGGGTGCGGCGGAGAGGCCCGCAACACCACGGACTACCGCGCGGCGTCACGCCCCGCCCCGCCCCGCCCCGCCACGCCCCGCCTCGCCCCGCCTCGCCCCGCCCCGCCCCACGATGCCACGGTTGGCGCCACCATGCCATTATTAAATCGCTCATAAACCGACGATATGGTCGCGTGTTGAACGGGCGGCGACGACGACGACGGACACTGTGGGAAAATGTTTTATAAGCGTAATGGAATAAATTTCCCACGATAAGTGTCGTAAAGTTGCGTTTATCAAATTGTAAAATGAAAAAATCAAATTGGCTTTCTTAAAGTGACGACGCTGAGGGTAATCGCAGGCAATCACGTTAATCAATGATAATCACGGATCGGATAATCGATCATAAACACTGATAATCATTCGATAATCATGAAAAACATTTATTATTATCAGCAATCATCATTGATAATCTGCGATAGTCATTGATAATCAGCAATAGTAATTGATAATCAGTGATAATCATCAACTAGTTATAATCATTGATAATCATTGATACTCAGTGATAATCAGTGATAACCATTGATAATCAGTTAAAATTTTGAGGTCACAAAAAAAAATTAATTAAAAAATCAGTACAAATCCTCCAATAATCACCAGTAATCGCACCAGTGATTATAATCCTCGTACAGCATTTTTGAAGTGGTTGGACCCTTAGTGAAATGTTTTGCGTTCATCTCATCGCTGTCGGATCGCGTTAGTCGCGGAGGAAGCGTGATGTGGGGTAGGAAGGATGGGGGCGCGCGGGCGTGGAGTGTGGGGGCTGGGGGGGGGGTAGAATGTGTGGTTGCAGCGTGCGGCGCTGGTGGTCGATGTTCCGAACAAAGAGGATTTCTATCTTGTTAAAAGTTGCCTGGACCAAACGGCCGGAGAGGGCCGCTCCACTGCCGCTTCTGCTGGGCCCCGCCCCGCCCCGCCACGACCCCACCCTACCCCACCCCACCCAGCCTCACCCCAACCCCGCCCCACCTCACCCCACCGCCTGCTGGGCCACGGACTGCATGGAGTGATGCATGGTTGCCGAGGCACATTAGTGGCCATGTTCGCATGTGTGTGCGTGTGTGCGTGTGTGCGTGTGTGCGTGTGTGCGTGTGTGTGTGTGTGCGTGTGTGTGTTGTGTGAGTGGGCCTGTGCGGGTTTGGGCGCGGGAGTATGTGCGTGGCATAGCAGCTGGGCTAGGGTAGGGTGTGAGGTGTCTGGGCAGGTGCTGCCCACATATCATGCTACTCGTGCCGCCGCGTTGCCACCACTATAAATTCCACACCACCACTATATCAATTACGCTCACTTTTTATCTCGAAATAAAACTCTCTCTCTCTCTCTCTCTCTCTCTCTCTCTCTCTCTCTCTCTCTCTCTCTCTCTCTCTCTCTCTCTCTCTCTCTCTCTCTCTCTCTCGGGCGGTCGCATGGCGTTGGATACGAATTTTCTCGCGCCTCCCGGCCCTCGCCGGTGTTCCGTGGGACAGCTGACCTCCCCCCTTACGCTCCGAATCCATGACTTGTGGTATTTTCCGGTAAACTGAGGTCTTCAAAAGGTGTCGATATTTCAAGTATACTCCTTGACTATAATCTTTGAAATGAGAGCCCTTCTAATGTATTAACCTCATTTCTCAACCAACTTGAGCGAAGTAAATTTACGCCCCTCCTCAAGAAGAGCAAGTTTCACTAAAACAACTCTGAACTAGTCATTTCTGTTATATGTTCTGTTCTCCATAAAAGAGTGAAAGTCCGCTTTCACCACGTGAAAACGTCGTCGTCAAAGACTTTAATACAGAGATCGACCCAAGTCGCTCTCCGATTCGAGCACGTAAACTTTTGGTATAAAAAGCTCGCACTTCCAAGAGCGAGAAATTTGACGTAACCAGTTACAGTGCAGTTTCGTGTGTTACTGATTAACTTTTTGAAAGTTCGAAAAAAAATATACATATAAAGAATGGCTTTCTTTTGCGCAGGGAACTTTCATCTCCGGTGCCTTCCCCTCAGAACAGCTTCCCTTTGCCTCGACTACCGTCGCTGCCGACCCCGCCCTGCACCTTGTACGAGCCAAGGATCTGCCGACCCGCCCTCGACCCCTGTATCACACCCTGCCCTTCCCTGCCTTTTCTCTCTTACTTCTCTCTCTCTCTCTCTCTCTCTCTCTCTCTCTCTCTCTCTCTCTCTCTCTCTCTCTCTCTCTCTCTGGTACTGACCTGAGTGTGAAAGAGTTGGCCACGACTGCCCCAGGACCCAGGCCCGGAACCCTGCCCCGCCCCGCCCCGCCCCAGCACGCCCGCCTCATCTCCCTAACCCATGAATATTTCATCCCTTCCGCTACGGTACGGACTCCGGGTTCAGATGCTACGGATTGAATAGACCGCCGCCGCCCCGCCTCTACCCGCGTAGCTAGGATAGAAGGTACAAGAAACTCAACAAGTTGTGTGCACCATCGCAGTTATCTTGTTGTTGTTGTTGTTGTTGTTGTTGTTGTTTTGTTCTTTTTGTTTTGTTCTTGTTGTCCGAGGGGGTCGGCATCGCGACACATGTGTCGGCCGGCTGCAACCATAATGTCCGTGCTGGACATCCGTTTCGGCCGATAATTGCCCCGGCAAAACACACGCGGGACACTCTGCGTGACCGAAACTGCCCCTCTTCTCTTCTCTTCTCTTCTCTTCTCTTCTCTTCTCTTCTCTTCTCTTCTCTTCTCTTCTCTTCTCTTCCGTATTATCTCCTTCCTCTGTCAAAACATGTCGCAGATTTACAGAAAAATGATCCATAAGGCGTGTTGTAAAAATTTCAGTTTAAGTTCTAAAATTTCAATATGCTTATCCACCTTCGATTTGTATAGTCAAGCAGATAGGCTGTCATAAATTTACTTGATACATTTTGTAAATAGCGAATCAAAAAATAAATGGAAAGTCGTAAAATATACTTGTCTGTCACAGTGTTTCTTCTCTCACATTAGCGTCGTCACCACCCCGTTGGCATGCGATGGAGCCGCACCACATCACCGCCGTATCTGCAGATACTATCGAATAAGTGCCACTCGCTGTTTCATGTATATTTTTTTTCTTCTTCTCGTTCTTCTTTTCCCTCTATCCCACCGCACCACTTTTTTCTTCTTTTTTTTTCCGACCTTTTGCTACGAACCTGTAAACGCAAACTAGGTGGAATCATTCGTGCACAGCATGGCGAGGTGTGGCGGAGCGTAGTGAGACGGGGCGTGGCGGGGCGTGGCGTGGCGTTGCGGGGCGGGGCGTGGCGGGGCGTGGCGGGGCGTGGCGGGGCGTGGCGGGGCGTGGCGGGGCCTGGCGGGGCCTGGCGGGGCGTGGTGGCAATAAAGAGGGGCGTGGCTCCGTTATCGCGGTCCGTAATGGAGGTACAACAGCGATCGAAAGGGCTGCGCCACGCACGCGTGGGGTGCGGCTGGGAAGAACGGGCAAATGTAATTCAATATGTGAGCGTGAGAAGGGGCAGCCAACTCTCGTTTTTCTATGAACACGCATTGGGTGTATTTCTTTGTATTTTTGTGTATTTTTCTTGTATTATTTTTGTGTATTTTTCTTGTATTATTTTTGTGTATTTTTCTTGTATTATTTTTGTGAATGTTTTCTAATATATTTCTGTGTCATTAAAGGGTTGTTTTTTTTCTCGTGTTTATTTTCGAATAATATTCTGAGTCGCGAGATCCTCAAGCTGGTCACTCCGAGGGGGGAACAAATCTGAAAGTTTTGTACACCTAGTAGTTCAGGAAAATTTAAAAAATAAAAATATTTAGAAAAATTCAGAAAAATTCCGATTTCTTATTTCATTTAACCCTTTATGGTCGGATTCTAAACGCATCGTAGAAAAAATTATTTTTTGTGTTTTTCTTATAGTTTAGAGTCCCCTGAATCCACTCATTTTTGAAATTTTCCTGTAGCTCAAATAGTTTAGGAGATATAGCCTGTTGCTTCAGAGCAACAAAACCCATAAAGGAAACGTACTGCGACATCACTTCCCCCCTATGGTCGTTTGTTGCTCCTGAGCAACAAATTTCTCCAGCGCTTTTCGCGTCTAAATTGACCTCAATAATGGCGAAGCTCACGACAGCGAGAGTCACTTGGTGCCAGGGCATGCCCCTGAACCTGCCAAACTTGGCTCCGCACTCGCGCTTCGCCTACAAGCAGTGCCAGAACACCTACCCGGCGCTGTTGCTCCTGAGCAACAAACCCATAGGGGGGTTTGCAAGGAAGTTGCCAAAAATGATTGCCGCCAGTTTATACGTGCAAGGCGAGGGTACCACTGTAGTGTACGTCAATATCCACATTCACCCGCCTTTTACCAACCTTCCATTCACCTTTCACCAGGTACCTTTCACTCGCCTTTCACCAGCCGTAGTCAGACCGGGATAGAACTTTTGTGGCCTCGGTGGCCCTAGAGTGTTACGCATAGTGTTCCTGGACAGTCCCAGGACTAAGGCGGCATCAAGATACCTTTCACCAGATACCTTTCACCAGGTACCTTTCACTCGCCTTTCACTAGCCGTAGTCAGGCCGGGATGGAACTTTTGTGGCCTCGGTGACCCTAGCGTGGTACGCATAGTGTTCCTGGTGAGTCCCAGGACTCAGGCGGCATCAAGATACCTTTCACCAGATACCTTTCACCAGGTACCTTTCACTCGCCTTTCACTAGCCGTAGCCATGCCGGAATGGAACTTTTGTGGCCTCGGTGACCCTAGCGTGTTACGCATAGTGTTCCTGGAGAGTCCCAGGACTCAGGCGGCCTCAAGATACCTTTCACCAGATACCTTTCACCAGGTACCTTTCACTTGCCTTTCACCAGCCGTAGTCAGGCCGGGATAGAACTTTTATGGCCTCAGTGACCCTAGCGTGTTTCTGGTGAAAGGCCTGACTACGGCTGGTGAAAGGCAAGTGAAAGGTACCTGGTGAAAGGTATCTGGTGAAAGGTATCTTGATGCCGCCTGAGTCCTGGGACTCACCAGGAACACTATGCGTACCACGCTAGGGTCACCGAGGCCACAAAAGTTCCATCCCGGCCTGACTACGGCTAGTGAAAGGCGAGTGAAAGGTACCTGGTGAAAGGTATCTGGTGAAAGGTATCTTGATGCCGCCTTAGTCCTGGGACTCTCCAGGAACACTATGCGTAACACTCTAGGACCACCGAGGCCACAAAAGTTGTATCCCGGTCTGACTACGGCTAGTGAAAGGCGAGTGAAAGGTATCTGGTGAAAGGTGAATGGAAGGTTGGTAAAAGGCGGGTGAATGTGGATATTGACGTACACTACAGTGGTACCCTCGCCTTGCACGTATAAACTGGAGGCAATCATTTTTGGCAACTTCCTTGCAAACCCCCCTATGGGTTTGTTGCTCAGGAGCAACAGCGCCGGGTAGGTGTTCTGGCACTGCTTGTAGGCGAAGCGCGAGTGCGGGGCCAAGTTTGGCAGGTTCAGGGGCATGCCCTGGCACCAAGTGACTCTCGCTGTCGTGAGCTTCGCCATTATTGAGGTCAATTTAGTCGCGAAAAGCGCTGGAGAAATTTGTTGCTCAGGAGCAACAAACGACCATAGGGGGGAAGTGATGTCGCAGTACGTTTCCTTTATGGGTTTTGTTGCTTACGGGCAACAGTGGTTTATACTGAAATTCCCCGAACGTGTTTCGTCGGGCAAAAGTTGTTATGCGCGGATCTGAATCTCCTATGGGTACCTTTTTTCAGAATAATTTTTTTTTCGCTGCGGTGAATTGGGTTTGGCTTCTGGAGGCTGCCAAAAAGGGCGATTTTCACGTGGGTGAGGAGCTCATGTTGGTCAGCCTGTAGATTGAACCGAAGTGCTCCCGCCGACTTGCCCCTGTATTAGAATCATAGTTGACATCCCTAGCTTTCATTTAATGTAAGTATGGGGCAAATCGGTTGAAAATCACGTTGTCCAGAGCTTTCAGAAGTTCTGTTGCTCAGGAGCAACAAAACCATAAAGGGTTAAAGTATTCTGGAAAAATTCCGGAAAGTTCAAGGAAATTTAAAAAAAGAAATTGAAGTTTACAAAAATTCATAGTATGTGTACACCAAAATTCCGAGTTGTTTCCCTCTCGGATCACCCCTTGTGATTGGGAGCGTGTCGTCGGTGCAGGCCGAGCCGGGCCGGGCCGGGCCGCAGTGCTTTTGGCACGCAGTATCATATTATTGAGCGTTATTCGCCGCCATTCTGTGTGCCGTTTATTTTCACTTCTCTGATACAGGACACACTGGGACACACACGTAACTGCATTAACTGGTTCTGCGCGAGCGCAATCCGAACTCCTGCGAAGGTTCACTCATACATTGTACAAACATAATTGATAGAAAAAAATTACTGTAACATCATTTCGGGCGAGGGGGAAATAACCTTGGACTTTAGTGTACACCACTAATTCAACAAATTCAGTCCAATTCAAACAAATTCAAGCCAATTCAAGCCAATCCGAACCCAATTCAAGCCAATCCAAACCCAATTCAAGCCAATTCAAACCCAATTCAAGCCAATTCAAGCCAATTCACTCACTAATTCAGTCCAATTCATAGGCAATTCAAGCCAATTCAGAGCCAATTCAAGCCAATTCACAGCCAATTCAAGGCAATTCACATCCAATTCACGAAATTTGTACACCTAATTCACCGGTTATTTCCCCCTCGATTTCGGGTGCATACAGTCAAATGCCCTAATTTCGGACTTGTGCCCTAATTTCGGACAGTTTGCAGAGAAGTGCTTATTTCAACCTATCTCGGCCACCTTTTGAGATATTTAAAATCCGAAGACGGCATCGTAAAGTTTGCAGTATAGAGTACCATATTTCGTCAAGTCGGTTGAAGTACCTTTAAAATTTTACAGCACACAGGAATTTAAAGTTAAAAAAAGCATATAGAACAAAATTGCTGGTTTGAAATAAGCTCCCCCAAAAACCGGGGCTCATGTAGGTGTGAGCTGCCCTATGGGTGGTCCTTTCTCGAACGAATGTTTTTGGTATTTTGGCTACAGAACTACGTAAATTATTATTTTTTTAAGTCAAACCGTTTTTTGGTACGGAACGATTTTCGAAAGTGCTACAATTTCGGACAGTCCAATTTTGTGGCATAGAATTACATTTGTTTCCATGTTTGTGCCAAAAGACTCATGTTTTCGCCACCAGGAAGAAGCGAAATTGTACTTTTGACTATCACCTTTACAACGCCTTTTCCGGATTTGAGATACCTAAAAAAACGGCTAAGATAGGAAGAATTTAGCACTCCTCTGAATTTTGTCCGAAGTTACAGCACAATTGTCCAGAGCTAAAGGCGTTCACAAAACCATCCCATTTTTCTGTCCAGTTTTCATCTCTCAGGGTTGAGTCAAAAAATCGGTTTGGATGTTATTCGACGAATTGTGACCTAGGCTATCCTAAGTGAAAAGTAAACCTGTTCGGTTAGGCCAAAATGCATGCTTGTGTCCGAAATTAGAGCACGTGTCCGAAATTAGAGCACTTTCGTTCCTAATTTCGGACACTCTTCCGATGATTGCTGTAGCTTCCCATCTGTTGATAGAAATTCGACATGGGTATCATCCGACGTGTCTCGAGCCACAGTATTTCCAATCGCAACAGATTTTTCATATTTTATCATGCCTACACGTAAGAAAGGAAAAACTGCTCAAATCGTCCGAAATTAGGGCACTTGACTGTAGTTAAAACTTTATAATGTAAACTTATTCTTTCTTTTGTTTCCGTCACCGAAATATTTATGCTACATTGGTATAGCGCAAGCATCGAAGCTAGTTGGGCAAGTAGAGTTTTGCCGCCACAATGAAAACAAACTATTTAAATTTACAATATATTTTTAAAATTAGAATGTACGAAATGTTTAAATGTACGTCAACCCTTTCTTTCTCGTGATAACAGAACTTCAAGTCGATACGTACAGTGCTTGCTATTTTACGATTTTTCATTGTAAATTTACAACTATAAGTACGTCGTGAAAATTAGTTTTTTTTATTTTTTCAGTAAACCTACAATAAATTTTCGCATTGTCTGCCTGGGAACGGAAGCGCGCGGTTTGAACCCGCGGCGGCGCTATCTCCGTTGGACATGCGCTCAGTCTTGGCCGCTGTCTGTCCCGGCCCAGTGAGCACGCCGTGATGTGTTCTCTCTCTCTCTCTCTCTCTCTCTCTCTCTCTCTCTCTCTCTCTCTCTCTCTCTCTCTCTCTCTCTCTCTCTCTCTCGCTCGCTCTCTCGCTCTCTCCCGTGGTGGTGTCAGACAGCAGGGTGTTAGAGGGCGCCGGCTGGTCGGCTGGCTCGCCCACAGGGGCGGTCGAGGCCAACCGCCCGCGCTTCCGCGTGACTTCCCGCACTCGAGGCTCATTCGACACGAACCCACACAGAAACACCGCGCCGCCGGCGGGGAGTTTAACTTATTTATTTGATCTTGGACTAATTTATTTGAAATTTCAGACAGAGGCTGCTATCGTGGTATTCTGTCCCAGGTCAGAGCTGTTTCTCTTCATGCCTTTTATTGGGAAGGGAAGACCGGAAACACAAACGACTCTTACAATTGAAACCAATGACATTTTCAGGTCCTCGAGGTTGAAACCTCTTTGAATTTTGGCGTAAAAAGCGTCGCGATTTTCTTTGTTTTTCCCTTTTCATTTTTGAAAGAAATTAATGGAATCATTCTTTTCCCTATTCGGCTTAACTTTTCTCTTGTTTTCTCTTAATTTCCTTGAATCTTCCTTAATAACGTGGTGTTCTCGGAACACGCGGTGCAGCATTGGTAAAACTAAAGCGTATACCTTCCGACCCTTGTCGAGCCTACCGAGATTACGCTGTAGCGTAACGGAAATGGAGAGTGAAGAGGCCTGTTCGCTCCTATTCGTCCTACGTAGGCACGAAGGAAAGTAGATGATTGTATTAGAGACTTTCTTATCTCCTCTTTACTTCAAGTGTCACCTTTTCAAGCGTAACTGTACGTTTCGTTCAAGGACACAGTCACGCCTTGTTTTACCAGTGGAACGTTTCAGAACTGTTCCCCCTCGATCACTCTGCACGTGATGCGGCGTGCACCTTTCAGCTGACGTATCCCGAGCTGGAAAATACCGTCGGGCCTCGGAGTCGAGGCCAAGAGCCCTCCCCAGCCCCGCGCCCCGCCCCGCACCCCGCCCCGCCCCGCCCCGCCTCGCCCCGCGCCTGCTCACCCGAGCGCGGCGGCCGGCGCGTCGAAAACATTTTTCCATCTCGGGGTGCGGAGTTCGGCCGCCACTTTCTGGCGGAACACCCCTTCCTCGTTCACCTCACTCCCACTCGGAGTGGGGTGGGGTAGGGCGGGGCGGGGCGGGGCGGGGCGGGGCGGGGCGGGGCGGGGCGGGGTGGGGCCTGCCGCTCGCGGGGTGATAGTGCAGGGAAAGGCCAGTGGGACACAGGAAACGTTTTACGCCTCTTAAAGGTCTTGGAGGTACCGTGGACGTCAGTGTCGAGACGTGGCGGTTCGTGGCAGGGTGGGGTGAGGTGGGGCGGGGGCGGGGCGGGGCGGGGCGGGGCGGGGCGGGGCGGGGCGGGGCGGGGCGGGGCAGGGCGGGGCGCGGCGGAGCGGGCAGCGTGTAGTAGGTTACGGCCTTTCGGGAAGGTTCCGCCCGGAGAAACACGTAGGCCCCTCCTGGCACTGGCTCCCCTACCTCACCTGCCGGACTGGACTAGACGCACAGGGAACCTTCCAGCTCAATGGGTAAAGGATTCTGGTTTCTGCAGGCCGTACTTATTTATTCACGTTATTTCGTGAGCAGGTAGTGCCAATTTCTCTACCACGGGTAAAAAGAAATCCTGATTTAAAAGAAATAAATTCGAGTCGGTGTTGTCAGAAGCGTAAAATTTGAGATTTACTCTCCGTAAACTGGTACTAATCGTGCCAGTAAAATATGTGACAAAAAGACTAAAAATAATTTATGATGAGGAATATTTTTGTTTAAATAAACAGAACTCACGGAGCTTAAATAATGACCCTCGGCTTCAATTTTAATATTTTTAAAACTATTCTTCATATTTTCAATTGCCTGCATAGATGCGGTTGTGGTCGGTCTCGAAACGAGGTCAAAGGGAGAGTGTCGTACCCCTAGTGCCCCTCACCGAGGCGCCCACCTCTCTCCACCCCCGGCACGTCAGGACGGCATCGCCTTGTGGAGCACCAGCGCACCGGCCGCAGACTTTTGCCTTGCAGTTCACGGAGAAGTTTGAAATTCCAGCTGCGTCGTTCCAACTTTCGATGAAGGTGCGGTACGGGTGAAGAATGCCTCGCGCGGCCCGGCCAGGCCTGGCCCCCCTGGCCCTGCTCCCGTCCCCCTCCTGTTCTTGCTCCTAGCGCTCCTCCTGCTCCTATCCCCCTGCTCCTTCTCCTATCCCCCTGCTCCTATCCTCCTGCTCCTATACCACTGCTCCTATCCCCCTGCTCCTATCCTCCTGCTCCTATCCTCCTGCTCCTATCCTCCTGCTCCTATCCCCCTGCTCCTATCCCCCTGCTCCTATCCCCCTGCTCATATCCTCCTGCTCCTATCCCCCTGCTCCTATCCCCCTGCTCCTATCCCCCTGCTCCTATCCTCCTGCTCCTATCCTCCTGCTCCTATCCCCCTGCTCCTATCCCCCTGCTCCTATCCTCCTGCTCCTATACCACTGCTCCTATCCCCCTGCTCCTATCCTCCTGCTCCTATTCCCCTGCTCCTATCCCACTGCCCCTATCCCCCTGCTCCTATCCCCCTGCTCCTGCTATCCCTCTGCTCCTATTCCCCTGCTCCTATCCCACTGCTCCTATCCCCCTGCTCCTCCCCTCGCTCCTGCTGCCCCTCCGACTCGCCCTCTTCCTGCTTCTTCTCCTCTTCTTCCGCTCCCCTTGCTCCTCCTCCTCCTCCTCCTCCTCCTCCTCCTCCTCCTCCTCCTCCTCCTCCTCCTCCTCCTCCACTGGAAAAACTAACGTTACATGTGTCACGTTTCTTGCTGCACTCTCCGGAGAAAACGTTTCGTGCTGCATTCTCTTTGTGATGCCCCTATCCTTTTGCATGGGGAGGAATGCATCAGGAAACGTTTTCTCCAGAGAATGCAGGACAACATGTGACAGAAGTAACATTTGTTTTTCCAGTGATGCGAAAGCATGTGCTGTCGGTTTTGTAAAGTCTTAAGATTTTATGTTTTACTTTGGTGGCAACATCCAGGAAAGTGATCTTTAGAATGTTCTTATATACGAGGGCTGTCCACAAGCGTCTCCCTCCATGGTTTCACTGAATGAGAGCCCTTCGTTAGTCTGTACTGTGCGTATTCCTTACACGTTTTACAAGTCCTACACATTTTATTCAACCAAGAAGCAGCGCCTTGGCGTACAGTGCCCCTCCCTTTTTGGAGAGGGTTTCTGATCCCCACAGAACAAGGCTGTGATCTGCACCCTGGTGGTGGGGCGGGTGATGAGGGTTATCCTACGTGTGTGCGTGTGTGTGTATGAGAGAGAGAGAGAGAGAGAGAGAGAGAGAGAGAGAGAGAGAGAGAGAGAGAGAGAGAGAGAGAGAGAGCGTGTGTTGCACTCCGTAGACACACGCGCCCATCCTCGCCTGATGGTAATGGTCTCCAAGGCTCCGGCGATGGCTCCGGGCCGGGGGACTCTGCCGGCGGGCTCCGGCGGGCTCAGTATGGGACACTAATTTGAAGGCAACGACGAGGAAGGATAATGAACGCGACATAGGCACTGCGGGGCTGTGGCGGGGGCGGGGCGGGGGCGGGGCGAGGGCGGGGTCGGGGCGGGGCGGGGGCGAGGTGGGGGCGGGGGTCGCACGCCCGGCAACGCCATAAAAATAGACGACAAACAACTCATGATCACGGCGTAGAGGGGCTCTGCCTGCCCCGCCCTGCTCCGGCCCGCCCGGACCCTGCTGCTGCAGAGGAGGGTGGCCGTACAGTCCCTGGGGGCGGGGTAGGGCGGGGTAGGGCGGGGTAGGGCGGGGGCGGGGGCGGGCGGGGGCGGGCTGGAGAGTGGTGTACTCCGCCGCGCCGGCGATATTCCCGGGCGATCAGGGCAGGAGCGCTGCAGGGAGGGAGCAGGGGGGGGGGGGAGGGCAGAGCTGATTGCCTTGGTCCTGTCGATGTGCGTCACGCTCCCCGGCCTGCTCTCCTCAACAGACTGATGCCGCCGCGACGCGTGGGTCGACGACGACGACGTTCGCTTCGACTTCTTTCTTGTTTCCTTTTCTTTCCATCTTTTTATTTAGATAGTGTATTCTGCCCATCTTTGCTGATAGTAGTAGTAAATTGTAGTGGTGGTGGTGATGTTGGTGATGGTGGTGGTTGTGATGGTGGTGGTGGTGGTGGTAGTCGTCGTCGTCGTCGTCGTCGTCGTCGTCGTGGAAGAGGTGGTGGTGGTTCTTACACTTAAAATCTTCTACAAAGATTCTTTTCGTATAATTCAAAGAATTCTGTGCAGGAATGTACAGAAAACTTCCTTGTTTTTCCATTTTAAAAAAATCCTTAAATATTATTATTATAAAAAATATTATTCCTTGTAATACAGAGATTATGCCTTGCATTACAATGATTTTTCTTTGTATTTCAGAGATTTTGCTTTCTATCACAAAGAAAATTAGGCTTTCTATTACGTCTTTTTCATGCAAGAATTTTCTTTGTAATGATTTCAGAGTGTAAGAGTCGCATCGCTTACGCACTCACATATGAAAGTGTTGTCGAGTCGAACGCTAGGAGGATGACAGGGAAAGATAGAGAAAAAGAGGTCACGTGGGAGCTGATAGAGAGAGGGAGGGAGAGACATAGAGAGAAGGGGGGGTCGGCAGAAAAGGGACGGAGCAGGGAAAAAAACAACTGCTTCGGCTGTTTGGGCGCGCGGGGCGCGCTGATAAAGCCCAAAGCGAATAAACCAAAACAGGAGAGTGCCCTCATTATTTTTGTGGCGCTGCCGCCGCGTTTTAAATGTGCGCGCGCCGCCGCCGCTGCCGCGCCGCCTCTCTCGACTTCCCCATCGATATCTCGCTAGCGCTGCAGCATGACTAATTGAAGCACATCCGAGAATGATTTAGGAAGCAGCTCGATGCAGGAGGAGGAGGGGGTGGGGGGTCGGGGTCGGACTCAGCGGGGTGAAGGGATGGAACGGAATCGCACGCGGAGCGCATAAAAGAAATAAAATGGAAATGTATACCGGAGAGCGGGAGGGAAGGCCGACGAGAGTCCTGAACTGCCGCCGCTGCTCCCGCTGCTGCTTCCGCGCTGCTCCCACTGCTGCTCCCGAGCGCTGCTGCTCCCGCGCTGCTGCTCCCGCGCTGCTCCCGCGCTGCTCCCGCCGCTGCTCCCGCCGCTGCTCCCGCCGCTGCTCCCGCCGCTGCTCCCGCCTCCGCTCCCGCCGCTGCTACTCCCACTGCTGCTCCCGCCGCTGCTTCCGCCGCTGCTCCCGCGCGCTGCTGCTCCCGCGCGCTGCTGCTCCCACGCGCTGCTGCTCCCGCGCTGCTCCCGCTCGCTGCTGCTCCCGCGCGCTGCTGCTCCCGCGCGCTGCTGCTCCCGCGCGCTGCTGCTCCCGCGCTGCTCCCACTGCTGCTCCCGCTGCTGCTCCCGCCGCTGCTCCCGCCGCTGCTCCCGCCGCTGCTCCCGCCGCTGCTCCCGCCGCTGCTCCCGCCGCTGCTCCCGCCGCTGCTCCCGCCGCTGCTCCCGCCGCCGCTCCCGCCGCCGCTCCCGCCGCTGCTCCCATTGCTGCTCCCGCCGCTGTTCCAGCAGCTGCTACTACCACCGCCTCCTCTGCCGCCTCCGCCGCCGGCCCCACTGCTCGATGGAAACTGTTATTGCTGCTCACAGCAGTGGGGTATCGCTCCATGAAAGCCATTGCGGGCGTGTTCGGGTGGTCCCGGGGCTCGTCCGTCCCGTCCGCAGCCTCGTCATTCTGAGCCCCGCCTCGCCCCGCCCCACCCCGCCGCACCCCACCGCGCCCCCCGCCCCGCCACGCCCCGCAGCCGGCACTTACCGATCCCATAGACACCCCATGAGTTGTCGGGTCGGCCCGGCCGGGGCCTGGAACTCCACTGCAACCTCTCCGGGTGGGCGACAGTGACGCTGGCAACACTACCAGACCCGAGAGGTGCCGCTAAGGCATCGAACTCTGTAAAAGAACACATCCTCTAGGAAGTTTATTTTCCTGGATTGACTGTACTTTCTGACAGAATTCACCGTACTGCCAGTCTGCAAGTACCGTGTATCTTGTCAGGAAGTACAGTTAATTTATTAAAATAGACTAGGGAACAAGCTGGCATAAAAATTAACAGGATTTCCTGAAGTTTCTATTTTTTTTCAGTGAATGCACTCCTACCTGCGAGGGGGAAACAACTCTGAATTTTGGTGAGAATATTTGGTGATCTTTTTGAGAACTTTTATTGTCATTTGTGTGAATGTTTGCTTGAGTTTTACCTAAATGTTTGTAGATTTTGTTAAGTTTCCTTATTTTTTGTATATTTTCCTTAATTAGGAGGGGTACAAAAATTTTAGAGTTGTTTTCCCCTTGCGTAGCCTACCTAGATCTTCGGCTGTGAACCTTTGGCTCTTCCAATTTAAAATTAATTTTCTACTAATATTATGTTTTTCTTTTTTTCTCCACGGTGTGTGTTATTAACTCCCGCTCTTGCTATTGAACCTATGTAACTGTATCAAATTTGACAGAACTTTTACTTTCGTCTGGGGGACATGTGTTTGAATAGAAAATCTCACACAAATACTGTGCAACAGTCACTCACACACCTCTAAAGGGCGGTGCAGCAGACGCAGTGATATTTCCTCGGCGTGCGGCTGAGTCCGCGCACCAGCAGCAGCAGCAGCAGCAGCAGCAGCAGCAGCAGCGGTGCCGTCTCCTCAGGACTCAATCGCTCCGCCCCGCCCCGCCCCGCCCCGCCCCGCCCCGCCTCACCGTAATCCATTCCGGCTGGCAGGTGCATGCGAAGCATTGTCTTCCGGGGTGATTTACTGCCGACGGCATTTTTATTTATTTTGCTGACTTTCTCTCCTTGCGCCGCCCCGACCGCCTCGCGCGCCGCGTCGTGTGCGCGAGATTTAGGAAAACGCATTCCCGGAGATAATCTTGAAAAACTCTCGTAGACCCGAGCGGAGCGGAGCCGAGCAGGTGGGGCTGGCATAGCGGGACACTGGTGCGCCGAGGGCAGCTGTTCGTGTTTGTGTGTGCGTGTGCGTGTGTGTGTGTGCGCGCGCGCGCGTCCGTGCGTGTGAGAACGAGAGAAACAGCGGACTTTTCGTGTTTTAGCCCAGCTTCCCTTCACCCAAAAAATTCAGTGTGCACCCTAAAATTAGTAAAAAAATCTGGGAAAAAAAAATAAGTAAAAGTCAAGAAAACTCACAAAAAGTTAGGAAAAACAGAAAAATGGGTGTGCGCTTGAATTTATAGTGAAGGACCCCTCGGCTTTCGCAGAGAAACAACTGATGGACGCCAAACCTCGGAAGCTGAGTCTAGACAGAGCGACAAAGCGGACAAAAGTGACCAAAGCTACCGAGCTGGAGCTGACTGTTATTTTAAGCGTTCTCAGTCCTATACATGTCTTGCTGAAAAGCTTCAGTCCCCTAAGTCCCTGCGCACGGAGGGAAATAATTGAGAAGGTTAGGCGAGCACCGCCTCAATGTAGCCCAACGGCATGATGAGCAGAGCACTCACCAAGAGGGCAGGACTACATACACCCGCCCCCACTCACACTGTTAAAAATAGTCGTAAATTTTCGACATTTTCGAGAACAATAATGTCATTTTTAAACGACACTTTCAAGTCACGACTTTTGTCGTTGGTGAACGACGCTGTGATTTTCATAGCAAAACAGTTAGTTTTAAAACGAATAAATTCGTGAATTTACGACTTTGATCTTTAATTTACGAGCGATCGTAAATTCCTTGAGCAGGATGTCACACGGGTGCAATTGTATTCGGAATTCAACAACTTCAGTTGTTAATTCCCAACTTCGATCGGAAATTTGCTACTTTGGTCGTTAGTGTACGATTTTCATCGAACAATTACGACACAAATCGTAAGTAGACGACTAGAATCATTACATTTTATGATTTTCTTTAGACTCCAGTGTTTGAAAAATTTCCGACAATGTCGTGGAGAATTGATTTTTTTAAATAGTTAGGTTACGCCCGAATCGTTTCAAAACGACCACTGTCGCTGTGAAAATTGGCGACTTTTCTGGTCGTTTAAATTTTTTAACAGTGCATCGCCATCTGGTATGGCAGTGGGGCAATCGGAGGTAGAGTACCTAGTACATAGTCCCGCCCCCCTCAGAGTGGGCGGGGCGCATGGTCCACAACATCCGCTCCCCATCGCCCGGCTGTTTCTCATCAGACCGCTGCTAGCGGCTGCTAGCCTCTGTCAGTTTAATCGTGGAAATGGTCCCTCCCGTCCTGCCGTCTGTAGCATCGCGTGCGCGCCCGGCTGCCCTCTGATTCCGAGGATGGCTCTCGCGCCTCCGTCCCTGTCGCACTTACGGGACCCTACCATCCCTAACATAGGACACCGCCATAGGTGCGACAAGGACGGAGGTGCGAGAGCGATCTTCGGAATCAGCCTTCTCCATGAAGTCGTAGCAGGTGGGAGAGGTATATACACAGTGCCCTACCCCGCCTCAACCCTCCGCTCCCCACCCCGCCCCACCCCGCCTCACCCCGCCTCACCCCGGCGCCCCAACCCGCCCGACGTCCTTTCCAAATCCATTGTCTCTCCGAAATCATTCGAATTAGCGAACAAAGCGGCGGCCACGTGAATGAAAGCCACTGCCGCCGGTCCTTTTGTTGGGCCTGCCGGGGGCGGCGGGGGCGGCGGGGGCGGCGGGGGCGGGGGGCGGGGGCGGCACGGTTGCCAGGAGTGGGAAGGAGCCCCTCTGCGAGGCGGGGGCGGGGGGTTGGGGGTGGGGGGCTTGAGTGCAGGCGCAGGCGCCGGCCCGGTACTGTAGGGGCTCCATTGCCAATCAAATCTGGAGTGGGCGAACAGTGACGAGCGTTCGGCCCGGCCCTGCCCCGCCACTCCCCTTTAAGCGTTTTAGTCCTTAGCGGATGTACAAGCGTCTTACTCACACCACAGCACCTTGACTCAAATTATCTCTCACGGTGACTTCCACTCTCGGGTCACAATCAACCCTGTGTGGCACTGTCAAGTTATTACGATGCATATTCACAGCAGTACAGTGCCTCGCGCACAGTAAAGTTACTGTTTACTGTGCCTCACCGGCCACGTTCACCCGTAACTTACAGTGAAATTTAATCCCAGCTTACTGCGTGCCGCAGGCCTTCACGCTTTTTTTCAACTTCTCTTTTTGTCTCCCACCTCTCTCTCTCTCTCTCTCTCTCTCTCTCTCTCTCTCTCTCTCTCTCTCTCTCTCTCTCTCTCTCTCTCTCTCTCTCTCTCTCTCAGGTGCGCGTCTCACTTCTGTTCCAATTTAACGTTAAACCGCCCGGAGCTTCGCGCTGTTCAGCCAATAACGCGTCCGTGCGTGGCGGCGAGACCGCGTCACTTTATCCCGTTTCGTGTTTTTTTATCCTCTCTCCTAACCTTTTTCTCTTTCTCTTTCTCTCTGTTTTCCTGTGTCTCTCCAACACCCTTGTCCCCGGGAGGCTCTTGAAACAAATAATCAAGGACGCATCGTCACCTGTGAAGGACTTTCAAACAACTCTGCCTCGCTCAGGCGCGCGTGTTTTGAATGCCTCACACACGCTATCTTGCCCGCCCCCCTGCCTCTCTCTCTCTCTCTCTCTCTCTCTCTCTCTCTCTCTCTCTCTCTCTCTCTCTCTCTCTCTCTCTCTCTCTCTCTCTCTCTCCCTCTCTCCCTCCCTCCCTCCCTCCCTCTCCCTCTCCCACTTTCCCTCTCCCACTCTCTCTCTCCTCTTCCTCTCACCAGCTGATACACAGAGGTTGGAACTTTGCAATGTTTAGTAAATGTGGTATAAACGGTAAATTCAACGATAAACTTGGCACAAAGTTTCTCTGCAACAACCTTGTACAAACGGGGAAAAATGATTTATGATTAAGAGAAAAGTATTACAGCACGCGTCCACCAAGAAGGTGAGACAAATTCGGGCCTGCGAGTCAATTAAAAATTTAATTGTAAGTGTTGTAAATGCAATTCGTAAACTTCACTGTGAGAAAAACATTCGTAAGTTTAAATTGACATTTACATTTACAAACTCGAAGGTACACAAGTCGAAGTCGTAACTTACGACATTTGTCACAGAATTTTTTTTACGCATTCCTCATCAATAATTGCAAATCTGAGCCATCAATAAAAAGAGAAACTGCCATTTGCCGAGCAAAGATCGTGTCAACAAAATGTCGACCCGCATCGCGCCCCTCACGCCTCACACCACACCCCCAAAATTTCGGGCCGGGCCAAAGCGTACACGATGTATCGGAAAACACGACCTTCCTTTGTATATCGCAACGGCAAACAATTTCGCTATACCAGAGTAGTTAGCGTATAATAGCCTTCGATTCAAGTTTGTATTGGGATGATACTGATTGGAACTCGGCTGCAGGGCGCTGCGCGGTGGGGCGGCGCCTAACTCGCATCAAGGGTGGAGTTGTTCAGGAACTCGGGGCTCATCCTGGTGAGAGGGGGCAACCACTCGCGTAATTTTGCACCTGTAATCCCTATGTAATTACTGACAAATTATTTAAGAAAAACAGCACTGAATTTATCATGTATTTTTAAAATCAGGGCGTTATTTAGACTCAGAGAAATTCCAGATCATTAGCGTGGGATCCCACAAACCTTATTTGAAATCCCTGCACTGTGAAAAAATACTCGAAAGGGTTACGGGAAAAATTTTCATGATAGGTGTCGTAAAGTTACAGCTTCTCCATTTGTGTTGTTACGATAATTTGTTTTACAACTCTTTCTGACTTTGTTTTCTTTGACGAGTAAGAATTTTCTGTCATAAACTTACGACTTTGCTCGTTAATGTGTCGTAATAACAAATTACGAAAAAAAAGGAGTAAATTTACGAATATTTCTTTGATTCACAGTGAATAATCACGTAACCCTGTGTATACGTCCAAAATCAGGGTGGTGGCCCCTTCATCAAAGAGTAACAAAACTAAAAGAAACTAGCAGACAGGTTATCCGAGTTAAAAATTCGCTTGCGTGAATTTCGGTATGTTACTAAAGAGGTACTGATAATTTCAGTTTCATGAAAAACAAAAGATTGTTTGTAACAGCAGCTGCTTTTGTCGCTTGAAACATACCCCCTTTTGGCGCCTTTCACATCGTATAAACCTCGCTCGTATCAACACCCGACAGCATTAAGAAGAAGCCCCCCCCCCCCCGGATCCGTCCAGCCCCCTCCCCTCCGATTTCAACCCCTTCTCTCCCCACCCCCTTTCCCTCGACGCGGTGCCTATCCCGCGCCCCGCGCCCCGGGCCGCAGGGACCAGGTGTACCTCTGGGCGACCCAATCGCCCGATATCGCTACCAGCGCTTCCCTTCGCCGCTCTCCGGCCCGGCCCCGCCCCGCCCCGCCCCGCCCCGCCCCGCCCCGCCCCGCCCCGCCCCGCCCCGCCCCGCCCCGCCCCGCCCCGCTCCAACCCTTGTAACGCCGGTAAACCACTTGGGTTCGTGGCCAGAGCGGCTGGCCTGGCCCCAGGCAGGCACTGTGGCGCTCCAGGGCCTCCGCGCCGCCCTGTACAGCCGTCCGGCCCGGCGGCACCCCTGCATATTCAGCTAACTCCTACTCGCTGCCCGTGTCACTCCACCAAACTCTCTCTCTCTCTCTCTCTCTCTCTCTCTCTCTCTCTCTCTCTCTCTCTCTCTCTCTCTCTCTCTCTCTCTCTCTCTCTCTCTCTCCCTCTCTCTCTCCCTCCTCTCTCTCTCTCTCTCTCTCTCTCTCTCTCTCTCTCTCTCTCTCTCTCTCTCTCTCTCTCATCCGGTGTCCCCCCCCAACCCTTCCGCTGCTGGCGCGCTATCTCCCAGCCGGCGTGCGCCGGTCGTATAGACGCGCTAATCCGAGGTCACCACCTTTGCCCTGCCCCTCGCGGAGGCCCCACCCCACCCCACCCCGCTCCACCCGAACCCACCCCGTCCCCCCACCCCATTCCCAAACAAGTGCTGAGCCGCGCTTAGCCCGGCGCGCTATTACCTGCCCTGCCCGGCCGATTGCCGCCCTTTCGCCGGATATTGTTTTCTTGTTTAGGTTTTTGTGACGCCCGGCCGCACACTGCACCAGCTGTTCTCTGTACAGCACGTCGTGCGGCTTAGCCCGCTCCAATCCCGAATCAGTGTTTTTTTTCTTTCTTTTTTTTTTTACCGCGCGGCTAAATTTGTTTAGACCAAAACCATTACCTTGAGCAGAATTAAAAACAAAAAACAAAGTACTGTGTGTCCTAGCCTACCGTCCACAGGAAAGCCTATCCAATTCGGCAATGAGATAAGCCGCAATAACTCAAAGTTTAGCCGGTGGTGTAGCCTCTTAACGTAATAGGCTGATACACTCTCCGACATTTTTTGGCGATTAATGTTCTCGAAATTTCTGAAAGTCTTCGCGGCATTATTTATTTTATGTCTTCGTAGAATATGCTCCAACTGTATTCTGTTTCAGCAATGTAGTGAAACTAACGCTACGCTGCCCCCCGTGTAGCGTAAGTTACAAGAAGACTCGTCGGCACTGAGTTGTTAGGGAGTCTCTTTGGGGCGCCAGTTATTTGTTTAGTGCGAAGTTGCGGCAGGGGAGGTGATGGTGCTTTGGATCCGCGACGCGTGCGCACGAGTGTATCTGAAGCAGAGAGAGAGAGAGAGAGAGAGAGAGAGAGAGAGAGAGAGAGAGAGAGAGAGAGAGAGAGTGGTGTACGTGTCCCGACACCGTGTCTACAGCTTGGCGTATGAGCTGAAACCTGTTTTCGCGTCTGCCGCGTGTGGCGCCTTACAAATCCCCCGCACCCCTCCCCTCTCCCCCTCTCCCCTCCCCCCCTCCAGCTCGCACCTTTGGCGCATATTACGGACACACAGAGAGATACCTTGGCGACAAAGGGCCTAACTCAATCGGCCTGCTTTGTGGAGGCTGGTGCGCCCCGGGCCCGGAGGCCGTGCGGGGGTTGTCCTGGGTTTGCGCAGGGCGAGCGACGGAGACAGAAGGGCTTGGGAATAAGGAAGAGGGGGGGCAGGGGCGGACTGGGGCCGGGAAGGTGGTGAGAAGTTGCCCCTTGTGTTTTAACACTACTCTCAAAGCACCTTACCCACGAATGTACACACTGAACTGTACAGAAATCAACTGCCGAACACCTGTACGCGTACTTGCACGTGTTGAACAACATGACATTTGGAAGCTTCGAAGTGTTCCGAAGTAGAACAATTTCTTGTGTACACTTCTAGCGTTGAGCCGGCAGCTTGAACACGAGAACTTGCGTTGATATATGTAAATGTCATTTTAAAATATAAACAAGTACGGTGAAAAGTATTCAACACTTTCAGGTGCTTTGCCTGTTGAACATTGAGCTACAGACTACTTGTCAGGCTGAAGAAAATAGAATTGTGGAGCGAGCCATGTCAGTGCATTTCAGGGAATATGATTTTCCAAGAACCCTTGGGGTTATCATTACTCCGAGAAAACTTGTAGAGTACTCCGTGTTTCACTGCATTACGCGGTATGACACAGGTAGAAAATTTGTCAATTTTAAAGCATATTTCGGTATTTCATGACGCGTAATACCGTGGAATACACAGTCAGGTGTACAGGGTATTAAAGAAGTGAAATACCCCCTCGGTAAAAAAAAATAACGATCAGCAAATGACGGGATCCCTATTTTAGTGGATGCAGCTTATAGTCCATGTTGGCCCAGCGGGATAGGGGCCGTTCATATACCACGTGGACACTTTGGGGGGAGGGGGGGAGACCAGAAAAGTCCACGAATGTCCATGGGAGGGGGGGGGGTGTAGCGCCCTGTCCACGAGGATTTTTTTATTCCTTTTTTTTACGTAAAACAGCGGGCTAGACTGGAGCTGGGCTGTCTGCTAGCCTCGCCAAGTATCGCCAACTCTTCTTTAATGCCGAAATATTTGAAAATTTCACGACACTTCAAGAAATTTGTAGCGCGAGTCAAAAACAGCGAAAAAGGTGAAATTCCATTTTCCTCGTGGACAGGGGGGGAGTATCGGATCATTTTCCACGGTTGTCCACAAGGAGGGGGGAGTGGGCAAAAAGTGACTAAAAAGTGTCCACGTGGTATATGAACGGCCCCATATCGCACTTAGAATAGCCGAGGAATTTGGCCACACTTTTTTCTTAACTTAAGTGGGTTACTGTTTTGACTGACGCGGGTTCGGGCATATGCACGGCCGCCACAAAGTTTTCTAGAGCAGGAGACCCGCGAAAAAGTATGGAACATGGCGATATATTTCATTCCTTGTCTTAAAATGAAAGTAAACTGGGAGACGCGCACGTTGCGTGCCGTTGTCTGCCCACCAGGGCCAGGGCTGCTGCTCGGCTCACCTGCTCAGGCGGCGAGCAGCCCCGAGGGCCTCGCGGAAACAAATCCTTGAGATAGGCCGGCCCGGCCCGGCCCGGCCCGGCCGGGGCTTCCCTCAGAGTTATGTGCATAATACCGCCGCACGACCCCGGCGCATGCGGCAGGGGCGGCCGCGGGGAGGGGGAGGAGGAGAGGCTTTCACATAATCCGCAGTATCATCATAATATCGTTTGGGAAAGGGGTTTTATTCATTTTTGGGGGGTCATTTTTAGGTCCCCGTCGGGGATATCCCGCAACTGCTTTCGCCCAAATGCTTTTTGCTCCTCGCGACGACTGCCCGTTGTATGGCTTCAGACAATTTTCACCCAAGCTATTCACGCCAAGTTTGACTGAAAAATATTTAAGAAACAAAACAACAGAGGAATAAATTTTTTACAAGTCTAGGGTCAAACTGTCCATTAGTTTTTGAATGAATTCACCCGCCGTTTCTACAGCTAGTGTGAACAATTTTTCTCTGCCCTTGTGGGGCGCATATTTAGTAAACATAGCTGAAACGCGGCTGCTTCTTTAGTAAAAAGTCATATCGTTACGGGGCTGTGTGTGTGTGAGAGAGAGAGAGAGAGAGAGAGAGAGAGAGAGAGAGAGAGAGAGAGAGAGAGAGAGAGTTGTCTCTTTCACACGTGAGTGAGAGCGCGAACGCCCATAAATACAGAGCTATCAGTCTCTGCATCTCGCGCTTCACACCCTACATCGTGCATGCGCTCACGAGACTAGCTCGTGCTGTTTGGGAGACAAACAGACAGTGAGGCAGACTGGACCGACGGTGAAGAAAATAAAATTACAGACAGGACAGATTAGGGCGGACGGACGAACCGCGAGGGGTACCTCACTCTTTGAATGGGTGTACACTGATTGGAGGGTTGTATCGTGATTGGAAGGAAACTTTGACTCAGCTTTGAAGAAAGCTGTAAATTTTCGGCTCGAATATGATATTTTGCAATTTTAAGGTGCTTAGATTTTTGTCGAAAAATTTTGTGACTGGATAGTGATTGGAAAATGATTGGAACGAAGGGTGTACACTGATTGGAGAAGGTGAGGTACCCCTCGACGAACCATCTATTAAATAGTCGTCAGTCACCTTTCTATTCTTATTTTTTGTATTTTTTTTTTTAATTTGATGGCGAGGGACTCTAAGCACTACAGGCCATTCCAAAAATCTTCGCGCTGTTTGGTGTGACGGTCATCTGCTTCATCGACACGCCAGCCGCCAGGGTCATCGCCGTCAGCGACTGTCGAAGAGGTTCAGTTGGGGGGGGGGGGGGCGTAGAAGGGGTGTGTGAAAGGTGATCAAACAGGATCTCGGAGGGGACCCTGCGCGGATTAGGGGCCCGATGTGTGGGGCTATATGTTGCACCAGGCTGGCGCCCGACCCGATGGCTGCGGGGCCGCTTTTTCCTCTGCGGCAGAGGGAAGGAGGGGGCGCCACACTGGGGTTGAGTGGCACGTCATGGTCTCCTCTGTCAAGCTCATAGTTTCTTAGAAAAATAGCCAAAACGTGTATTTTCGGGTACACATTGCGTGGATTTCTTGTATTTCATTCTTCATTACACATTCTTGTATTAAGTCACACCATTTTACGGTACGCGGCTCCGTCAATTCTGCCGTACATGCAATAAAATAATCCGCGTCAGAGAAAAAGAAGAAAAAAGATCCCAGGTGTACTAGGCGCAGCTAATTTTTAAGCTACCTTGCCTATTTCTTAGCTACCGTGCTATTTATTTTTCCGCTATGTATTAAGTTTTTTAATAGCCGTAGTGCTAATTTTTCCCATATAATAATTTCAGCTGAGCGATTTTTTGTCCCCCCTTGCTGTAAAATCCATACCGTTATCTCAATGTATAAGGAAGTCATTTTTTTCTCCAATTTTTACGACTTGGCCACCCCTTGTTCTTATTCGTTGTATTAAAGATGTGCACCTTCTGCCAGCACTGAAAATGGAGGAGTCGCCTTTTTCGATCTTGGAAGAGCGACTTTTCTGTACCAAATGTTTATGCTGGGAGAGCGACATGCATGAACATCGCTCTATTAGAGTCACTCTTGATGACTCTTTTTGAGTCAAATCATCAAATGTCATTCTTCTCGAGCGATTTAAAAATTCCAGAAAATACTCGATTCGGGTCGTTTTAGCGAAAGTCACTTTTACTGAGCGATGAAGAAATACTCCGCTCATTACGGGCGAGAAATGTGACTACTTTTCCAGTGAGTCGGAGCCGGTCCGGTACAGTCGCGTTACTTCCGCTTTGCGAAGCTCTTGCGGTTGCGACGGGCCGGGGCCGTGCACCGGGCGGGGAGCGCCTTGCAGCCCGGGCCGCCCGCTGTGCTCAGCTGATCGGCGGGTCTGCCTACCTCGCCGGCGCCGTCCGGGACAGAGCTGAGCCACCGCTGGCTGGCTGGCTGTTGCATAACACGTGCCATGACTCGCCGGCGGGTGAGTTGAGGCGGGGTGGGGCAGGGTGGGGTGGGGCGGGAGCTCGCGCGTCGCTCTAAAGTCTTTTTATGGCTTCGAATTCAAGGCCCCGAAGCGGCGGGGCGCGCCAGGAACAACACTGGAATAGCGGGGGCGGGCTGGCTGGCTGGCTGGCTGGCTGGCTTGCTGCCGCTCGGCAATATTTTTCAGCGAACCTGGCCGCGCCGGGCGGGCTCAGGCACGCGGGTGTGCCCGCCTGCAGGCCGCTCTCCCGTTTCGACTCCCCGCCCACCCCCGACCCCCATACCCCAGCCTCCTCCCCACGCGCCGGCCTAAAATTGAAGTGCTGCGCCGGAGAGCTGACGTGCTATAAAATAAAACACGGAGGCGGTGGCGGCGGCAGTGGCAGGGGCAGGGCAGGGCCGCGTCCGGGTGAGGGAAATATTATTGGTGGATGCGCCGCGTCGCCCTGTCACGCCACGCAAAATAATTTTCGGACGCGCAAAGAGTCGATCGCCGGCCACCCCGATACCTTTGCCACCTACTGGTTGTAAAGTTGTGAGTGTCTCAGTGTCTCGCGCACCACCCTGCGCCACCCACTAAATATTGTTCTGCAAAGGACATGAATTTCGGTTAGCAGGTTGTATCGCAATATTTAAGTTTTGAGAAGTGTTGCTGCCGAGGGCTTGGAACACTTCGTCTTTTCCTCGACTGGTTCTCAGAAAAAAAAATGTTGCTTGCTTTTGATATGTCGTTTCCCAGGCTACAAAAGTCTCAAACGCAATATCTGGTCCACAAAGCGTTTCGCACCGTCATTTAGAAAATTCCGTCCACCGAGTTTTGGTGTTTGTCTAAGTCCCAACTGCGGTGCAACTCGACTTGGTCATGCAAACACTCTCCAACCACTGTGGTTTCGAATGTTTCATTCTGATGAAAACCCTACGTGGCGCTGCATATACGAGTCTCCGTTCTGCTTTTCGCTGTAGAGTGGTCGCGGTGAAGTGATTTATAATCGACAGGCTCTGTTCAGCCCTTCATTTAGCCGAATCTACTGCAGACTGACTGCATTGCAAATACGTGCCTGCTGTCTGCGAACCCAACCCTGCCTACCCCGTCCTACCATGCCATGCCACACCCTCCTAGACCCCACCACACCCTCCTAGACCCCACCACACCCTCCTAGACCCCACCACACCCTCCTAGACCCCACCACACCCAGCCCACACCAAGCCACACCCCGCCCCGCCATGCCACGCCACGCCACGCCACGCCACGCCCTGCCACGCCCTGCCACGTAGCGGTCAGTAAAACAGCTAAGCGTTAATAACCAGGGCGTTCACGGGTCACTGGTCCAGCGAATTGCCACTGGGCATTGTTTCGCATTACACAGGCTCGCTATGTGGGGTAGTGGTGGGGAGAGGATGGGATGGATTTGCAGGTCGGCGAGGGGCGTGGGATTAATGGAGGGGTGGAGTATTGCAATGATTATTGTTTTTCATGTTTCGCGTGTTAATGCTTTTACCCTTCTGAAAGATAGAATGTGTGAGTGAGTGATAGAGTGAGTGAGTGAGTGAGTGAGTGAGTGAGTGAGTGAGTGAGTGAGTGAGTGAGTGAGTGAGTGAGCGACAGAGAGACATACAGACAAACACAGACGTACTTAGGAGGAGGAGGGTCACTCATACAAAATTCGTACAATGATGTTTTTGATCTTTTTAAATTTTTCTTTCCATTTTTCATGGAAAATTTCAGTCACTTTTTGAAAAATTTTGATCTTTTATCGCTATTTCTGATTTTTTTTCCAATTTTATTTCATATGTTTTTTTGTGCCTATTTTTCTTGATTTTTCAGGTTTTTCTGTGTAGCGTTCTACTTGATTTTATTTTGATTTTTTTTTGCCACCAAACGATTTTTTTGAAGTAATCTTTCCCCCCTCAAGAAAGACAGACAGACAGACAGACAGACGGAAGAGTGCATTGCGCTCACGAGCTGCTGCATGAGCACTACACGGCTGCAGCAGCTGTGACCCGAAGCTCAGCCTCAGCGGGTCCGGGTCCGGGTCCGGGGCAGCCTATTTATTTTAACAGTGCTGCGTGCGGTCGAGAGGGTCCTGTGCTTGTGACCATATGGTCGAGCCCGCACCAGCAGCCGTGTCGTACGCCGCCTGTGCCGCTCGCTCGCTCACTCTTTCTTGCTCACTCACACCCAGTTGCGGTCTCTCACTTTCTCACCCAGTGACTCTCTAAAAAAAAATTAGTTTTAGGCGAATGATGCCTTTGGTACTAGTAAGTTGTCCGCTCCTGTAGCACTGTGACGAAAATCATTGTAGATTTACGATAGATTTAGTAAATTACGACTGAGGTGGGTTATTCACTGTCTCTCTCTCTCTCTCTCTCGCACGCTGATTTGCTCACTCTCTCGTTCGCTTTTGCTCTCTCACTCTACCGCTTCCTTATGCCCTTCTCTCTCTCTTTCTCGCGCTCGCGGGTAAAAGTGTCGCGCCCGCCTTACGCTCTCGCTCTCCACTGCGCCGCTCAGAGCTCGGCTCGGCTCGACTTGCAATATCAGTTGGGGCATATCGGCACTGTGACGCCCAACTCGGGGAATGACCAAAGTTGTAGTTTATGCGGCGGGCGAGGCGAGGCGGGGCTTGCAGCCGCTGCTGCCGCCGGTGTCGCACGGCGCGTGGCGCCCCGCGCATGGCACTGCTGCTGTTGGTTCACTTTGTAACGCACGGCGCAGACCTGTACAGGTACCCTGGGACTTTCTTGTGTACTTTATATACAACCTTTCTACGCTGTACCGTCGCGCAACAACACTGTAAAAAAACAAGATCGTAGTACGGAACGAACTACGGTGTCCCGTTTCTTCGTTTGAGAAACTGACTACGGAGCGCAGAGTACGGCGCCACCGTACCTCATTTTCGGTGGGCATAGGTCATAAGTACGGGTCTTCCGTACCCCATTTTTTGAGTACGGTGATGCCGTACTTGGCAGTCCGTAATAGGGATTCTAAAATTTCTAGTACGGTGCGCGCCGTAGTAGGGAGGCATCATTCTACGGTGGACACCGTTAAAGGAATTAACGGTGACTTCCGTAGTTTTCACCGTCATTTTTTTTACAGTGAACTGACAAACAAAAACAAAAGCAGTATTCCACCGAAAACAAGAGCACACTCTAAATGACCATAGACATTTTTGTAACTAGCACCGAACAATTCTGTACGTCACTAACTAATTACAATTTTCACCTGTGAATTGTGTGCAGTTAGTTACAAATTGTGTGGAGTTCGTTCATAGTTAGTTACAAAAAATGTCCTTTGACATTTAGAGTGCAGAAAGCACGCACGCACGCACGCGCACACGCACACACACACACACACACACACACACACACACACACACACACACACACACACACACACACACATCACGGTTACCCATGTACGGAATTATACCTCAGTCTACCACACACAAGTATTCAAACCACGATTTGAGCGATTGCAAATGTAGGGGAGAGTGGGGCACATTGGTCCATGGGGCACATTGGTCCATTTCGAATTTCGCGAGGTTAGAGCGACCGCAGCGCCACCACTCGGACAGTGGAAGAAGCTATCACCTACCCGACTATTTTTCCGAAGAGTCCGCCGTTCGTCAACGGTCGCAATCCAAATGGCCAGGGGTGAAGTATTGAATACCCCATAAAACAGGTAAAAGTAAAATGTTTCTACTCTAAAACCATCTCGTTTAGGGGTATACAACACTATATTTTAATCACGGCACCTTTTTAAAACGAAAGCCTGATCACTTACCTTTAAATTGAATATAGTTTTGAATGGGCTAGAAACAACTACTTGCATTCTAGAAGCATTTGAATTTATTTGCTACACTTGGGGCAGGTTGGGCCGCTTTTTTACGGGGCACATTGTGCCAATCTAACAGTATCCGTTAAAATTGCAAATTTTGATATTTCAGGAAGTGTAGTGACAAATGCTAGGTTAGGTTTTCTTATGGTTTCATTTTCTGACATTTATAAAAAATATTCTTAACTGTTTTTACTGTTTTAATTAGTTAGCAGAATTTTATTTTTGATTAGCCTACTTTTGTTAAAGTACAAATACAAGAGTACGAAGTACCTAACTGAAATTACTTTTTTTGACAAATTCGACTTCCTTTATCACAGAGTATCACTCAACACATCATTAAGTGGCGTAGATAACGGTTCTGGCCATTTTTTTCCAGCTTGGCCCAATGTGCCCCATAGGTCGGACCAATGTGCCCCGGCCCGGGGCAGATTGGTCCACTTGCAGGCCTCTTGGGTTTTCGGTTTATCTCAGCTTGCATGGTCGGCAAAATGTTGGGGATGGTTTTCTAAGGTAAAGTAATGTACAAACTAAGACTTGGCACAAAAAACTTTTTTTGGGGTCATCACATGCGGCGTAGGGAACTAAAAGAAAAAAAACGGACCAATGTGCCCCACTCTCCCCTACAACTCGCTGGTTTTATACACTTGTAAGTGTTCAACTCGCGCTGGCAAAGTGTTCAACATGGTAAGCGTTCACTGTGAGAAAAACCGTACCTCATACAACTAAACAAACGGTTTTGAATTAACGGTTTACGGTTTTCGTTGCCGTACGTCACTAATTGACCCTATACCGGGTACAAATTTAGTACAATATTTTATTGTACTTCGAATTAACGGTAAAAAATTATAGTTAAATTGTAGTTTTTTTCACACAGTGTTGTGCTTCGTAGTTAAACACTTGGAAGTGCACAGCCGGTGAGTTGAACAGTTAGCACACCTGTTGAGTTGAACATTTGCACGTGACAGACGGGGAGTTGCACACTTCACAAGTGTTGAACTGTTACACACTTGGTTTACAGTTATTTCTGTGCTGAAACTATAGGAGTTGTTTTCCCTATTGGGTTGGCCACAGCAAAGCAAAGGCGTTCTCTGCTCCTATTTAAAAAATAAACTAGGCTGAAACAATACGGGGGGAAGGGTGAAGCAGAGAGAGGTTATTGTATGAAAATCAGACGCAGGTCTGCTGGCCGCAGCTCGCCCACGTGCCTCGTAAAGCCGTCAGCAGCGCGGTCCATCTCGTCACGTCACGAACGCCCCGCCCCGCCCCGCCTCGCCCCGCCCCGCCCCGCCCCGCCCCGGACCAGTCCGGTCCGCGGTAGGTCACGTGAAGCGACGCGCTGTCAGGATGAGAGTGATGCCACCAAGGAGGCGACACGTGGCGCAGCAGGCTTTCCTATTAAATCACAGGGTGTTTAATTTTGTCGCTCTCGCGCCCGCCGCGAGGGTGGTCAACGACTTATCGCGAGCTGGCCTAGTGCAGCTGCGGGGCGGGGCGGGGCGGGGCGAGGCGCGGCGGGGCGGGCAGCGGACCGGCGGCCTGGGCGGTAGATTTTCTTTTGACTCTTTTGATTTGTTTGTCTTGCAAAATTTTCTGGCCCGGCTCCCGCGGGCCGCCCGCTGAGATCAAGTTGTTGTGCCGAGAGCCGCTGGCTGCCGCTGCTGGCTGCCGCTGTACTGGCCCCCGGCCTCTGCCACGCCAGGCCGCAGTCCGCTGTCTTGAGGTTGTGGAGTGGCTGTGCGGGCGGTGGGGGAGAAGCGACCGAGCGCTACTTCTCTCTCTCCCTCTTTCTCCTCCTCCTCCTCCTCTCTTTCATTTCTTTTCGTTTTCTTTCACACTTTTTCACTCATCCTCTCCTCGTTTTCTCTCTCTCTCTCTCTCTCTCTCTCTCTCTCTCTCTCTCTCTCTCTCTCTCTCTCTCTCTCTCTCTCTCTCTCTCTCTCTCTCTCTCTCTCTCTCACACACACACACACACACTCACACACACACACACACACACACACTCTCACACACACACACACACACACACACTTTTGCTCTCTTCACCACGCACGCCATCCTCGAAGGTCCTCCGCAGTAAGTGGGTCGGTCCGTGGTCGAATTAGAAATAGCCGTCTCCTCGTTTGGAGATACACTGACCTATGACTGCTACGGTCGCCAGGTGGCGTATATCATATAGGACTTGCTTTGGCGGGCGGCCAAAGTGCAGCTGCCAATGGGTACCACTGGTACCACTTGCTCAGGCCCGCGGTGGCACCGCGCCGCGGGCTCACAGTGCACTTCGCTCACGAAAAAGAAATTTAACAGTTCGCGACGAGATTTATATCTCTCTGGGCTTGGTATAACCTCCCAGCTGTTGGGTCCGTGCGTGACTGTCTGTGTCTGTGTGAATGAGCTGGGCGGGTGTGTGCGTGTAGGTGAGTGTGTTTGTGTGTGTGTGTGTGTGTGTGTGTGTGTGTGTTTAATATTGAGGGCAGGGCAGAAGGAGGGCAGGGAGGTAACAGATACCTTCGAACCGGGTCAACTCGAATATCATGGTTTAGCGCGGGAGGCGGTGGCAGCGAGTCCTAGAGCGTAGAGTATGTGGGCACGCGGCCAACGGGAGAGATAGAGTGAGGGGCGGGAGGCGTTCTGTGTGAAAATGATAATGCTGAAACAGACGTGGCATTTGGCTGCGAGCAGGGGATGGGGATGGGTCATAGGGGTTTGGTCAGGCAGGCGGGCGGCGGCGGGGGACCCTGGCTGGCACTGAGAGTAATGTTTGCAGAGGTTATAAGGGGAAATTTTCCGTGAGCAATGTCGGAAAGTTACGGTTGTATTAAGTTGTGTAATTAATGATGTCACTGACCACTCTTAAACGAGCACAAGTGTGAAATGTGAAACGTTTGACTTTTTTTTTTTGACGCACGGTAAAAACGAGTCAGGAGAGTAAGCATCTCAAGCGAGTCAAAGGGTGTGTCCGGTAAAAAAAAAAAAAAAAAAAAAAAAAAAAAAATGCTTTTTCCAGTGGTTTCACCTGCGAAGAAAAGGTCATCCCCTGTGGTACTCTGTCAATATTACCCTCCAAAACCCAGGACTCATTTAATTTTAAATTTTATTTTTCGTGCAGTTCTGGTGAAAATTCATCTGCAATTTCCTGTGAAATTCAGCCGTCGGCCTTTATCAGCGCGCTCTGCCCCTGCTGCCGCCAGCTGCTCTGCGGTTTCCCTTTTACACCCGCTGCCCGCTCTGGCGCTCTACAGCCCTCCCACACGTCTGTTCATTATTATGTCCAAGGGACGGGTCGGGACGGAGCGGGATGGCCGTCGCCTCGAACCGATTCTGGTCCGGACTCGGCCGCCGGACTCGCTGCGGCCGTTAGGAACCATAAAGGACTCCATCCTCTCCCACTTCCTCGCCCACTAGCCTCCGGGCCTCGTAGTCCCCTCCCCCTTACCCCCCCACCACCCCCCACCACCCCTTACCCCTACTGCTTCCAATCCGGTGGTGCAGCTTTGTTCGGATACCTCGGCCCTTTTGTGAGCATTCTCCCGCAGTTAGCGACTCTTCTGCCGTTTACCGCTGGCAGGAAAAGAGTTGGCTGAAGCGCGGGAGAGCGGCCGCCCCCGGAGCGTGTGGCGAGGGGGACAGTACACCGCGGAAAACTCTCAGAGAGAATTTTTAAAATGTTCTTTTGCGGGTTGGCAAAGTTAGTGAACTGTAAAAAAAAAAATGTTGGAAAACAGCTCTTCAGTGATAACTCTGTTGTAGACAAATAGCGATGTTGTTCAACAGCAACAACAACAACAGTTGTTGAATAACAGCTATGTTTTTTTTTTTTTTTTTTTTTTTTTTTTTTTTTAAATCCCGAAACAATAAATTTCTTGTTCATGAACAATTTTTATTGTTTTTGCACATATTTTTGTTTGTTCTTGAACGGTTTGTTGTTCCTGAACAAATTGTAGTTGTGACTGTGCTAACTTTCTGCTGTTATTCTTGAACAACTTTACTGTTCCTGGACAATCGACTTGTTATTTTACAACAGGCGTTGTTACTCTACTAGTCGGTGGGTCGTTGTACAACAGAACAGTTAAAAACAGTTGAAAACTTAAAAACGGATTTGCTGTTAATGTACACGCACTGAATTCTCCTGAACTTCTTTTATACGAAGCTTAAGATTTCTGTAATAACATGCTCTATTCACGCATCATTTTGTATGCAACTATGAAAAAAATTGTCCATAGTCCGCTTATTTTGTTCAAAGTTGGGCACAAAATTATGCATATAAAATTGAGCATGTTTTCAGAAATCTTCTATAGCTGCGTATAAAAGAAAGGTCATAATACTTTTGAGTGCAACAATATTTTTTGCAGTGTGTAGCGTGTATTCGAGGGAGAGGAGAAATTTCACCCACTTTGTGTGGCAACACTGGCGCGGGCGGGAAGGGTCGACAGCGCGCACAAGAGGGTCGGGCGCATGCAGGATTGCTCGGTCGGAACTCTGGTTTGTGGTAGGGATTACAGGTGCGGTACGCTTGGCGCTCGGCTCTGCACGGCTTTGAAAAGGTAGTGTACGAAGTGGGACGGCGTGGTGGGGTGCTGTGGGGTGAGGTGGGGTGAGGCGGGGTGGGGTGGGGCGGGGTGGGGTGAGGCGGGGTGCACTGTAAAAAATAGTTGTCAGGAGACAAGAAGTTGCACGACGAGCACCTTGTTCTCGAACAAAGGAGTTGTTTTTAGTTTTACACTTAAAAATATCCGTATGTTCTTACCTAATGGCCCCATACAAAAAACTTATGTGTATGGAACGGTATGGATGAGTTGTAACTTGACAACATAATTGTTGTTAACTTTTTAACTAACACATTTTGTCGGAGAACAGTGAAGTTTGTAATTAATAACCTCTCTGCGCAGTAATGAGACCAAAACACTTTTTTTGAAAAAAACAATTTTTTTGAACTATTGACCTTTAACAAAAAGTTTGTTTTTTAACAAACAAATGTTGTTTAAAAAGTTAACAACACTTTTGCTGTTAATCAACAACAAAATTTTTTACAGTGTGGGGAGGTTGCGAGGAATGGGGTGGGGCGGAGGGCTGCTGCTAAAGCCGCGGCGTCACTCCTTGCGGCTCCCGCCGGTCCCGTGGGCCCGGCTCTCACCCTTATGCACATTGCTATGCACCCTGATTCACCACAGCTTACAGTTGTTACCTTATTCGTAGCTTACCGTGAAAATTCGGCACATGCTACACTCTGAAAATCTTAGTGTGATAATACATGTCTGTTTAAACTGCGAAACTTTAGTTTCGCAGTTACAATTGCAAAACTTTAGTTTCGCAGTTACAATTGCAAAACTCCCGAGTTCGTCAGTTGAAACTGCAAAACAGTTTCACGGCTTTTAGCTTCCTTAGTACTGGGGCAGTGCTGCCAGGAAGATCAGTGCAACCAGAAAAGTTAGGCAAAATCCGCCCAATACATCTGTGTGCTGATGGTTGTGTCTCCGCCTGCCTACGAGGCACCTTTCCTGCACTCCAGCACAGATGTTGCCTAGTAGGAATGCGGAGGTACAGTCCCATTACGCACAGGTCTACCTGGCGTTTTTTTGACAAACTTTCTGGCAACACTGAGGAAGATAGACAGCAACACTGTTAAAAATAGTTGTCAGTTGACGACACTGCCCGTGACGACTGTGTTGTTGGTTTACAACAGCATTTGTTGCGTTGGTGTCACTGAGCAAAGACGCTCTAACGCTTCTTATTTCAATCGTAATGGCCCATTACGAAACAAGTACCTATCAAATTGTTGTAACGCTACAACAGATTCGTAGTTAAGTTTGTTAGTAGCACATGTCGTTTCAATACAACCACATTGTTTGGTTGTTTGTGAACACACACTTTTTCCAAGTGCAAAATATGTTTCATGAAATTTTATGAACATTTTAAAATTACAACATGTTCGTAAAATTACGACATATGTCGCTAACAAACTTAACTACGATTATGTCGTAAATTCACGACATATTTTTTAACAGTGAAGCCCGCCAATAACCCTCGGCGGGGAGGGACTTAACGCCTGCCGGGTAGGCAACCCCAGCCGCCAGGCGTGGTGTGCGGTGCAGCATACCCGGCGCTCGACAGGCGCGCGGCGCGTAGTGCAAGCAGGCCTGGTGGCCTTCTCCCCCGCAGCCGCCCGATTTGCGACGGCTCGCTCGTCGTTAACTAGACCCCCCCCCCTCCCCTTCACCAGGGCCGCAACCCCTCTCTCTCGGTCCGCCACGGTAGCAGACCCCCGGCAGCGTAAAATCTAGTTTAACTCCCAAGTAGTAGAGAGAGAGAGAGAGACCGGGGCGAAGCGGGGCCAGGCGCGGTCGTGGGACTCTCTGCCACTCTATGAAATTAGTCCCGCCGTTTTCCCCGCAGTGTATATAAAGTTTATTTTTACGTTCCGACTCGCCGTGAATAATAAGGAAAGGCCGGCCGTTACCCTCATCGGATTAAATTTTTAACACTCGGCGCGGCGGCGGCGCCTCTGTCTGTCGCTTTCTCTCTCTCTCTCTCTCTCTCTCTCTCTCTCTCTCTCTCTCTCTCTCTCTCTCTCTCTCTCTCTCTCTCTCTCTCTCTCATACTCGAGGCGAGCCGCCAGTCACCACTCTTCGTGTCGCTCGCCCGCACTTCCGGGGCTGGTGCGGCGCCACGCAGCCACCGCCGCGTATTCCACGTCTCAGCAAAGGCAGAATATTGAACACTTCTCGACACTTTTTCTGAGTCTCCTTTTCGTCTCTCTACCATCCTTTCCTCGCTTCTTTTCTCTCCTTTCTCTCACACACGTCTCTATCTGTCTGGCTGTCTGTGTATGACTGTCTCTGGGGTAGGCAAATCTAAATTTCGGTGTAGGAATTTTTGTGAATTTTGACTTATTTTTTTCCTATGATATTTTCTTAAGGTTTGTAAACGTTACTTCAACTTTTGCTTGCATTCTCTCGAATTACACAAATCCTTTTTTTAAATGTATTTTTTTTCTTTTCTTAATTTAAAAATTTTGTTTAGTTTATTTTTCATTCTTTGATTTTTTTTTGTGATTTTCCTAAATGACGGGCGTACAAAAATTTCCTCGTGGTTCCCCTTTCATCTCCCTTTCTCTTTTAGTCTCTGGACGTAAGGGCGGACAGACGGGCCGACGGGGCGGTGCACATTTCGACGCGGCAGCATTAATACTCCCGGAACGTCCCCAAATTAGCCGTTCCTCGGTACACCGCAGCAGCGCGGCAGTCGGCTCTGGTGCGGGGCGGGGTGGGGCGCGGGGTGGGGCGGGGCGGGGCGGGGCGGGGCGGGGCGGGGCGGGGCGGGGCGGGGCGGGGCGGGGCGGGGCGGGGCGGGGCGGGGTGGGGCGGGGCAGGGCGGAGCGGAGCACTGCCACTGTTGCCACCATTCCGAGCACTTGCTGCCATTTGTCTGCTCGACCCGGCCGGGCTCAGCACGCCACCCGGCACAGCGAAATTTCTTTCACGAAGCGATCGATTTTTATTAATATACAGAGTTTTAAAACCCTGTTTACACCCTCAGTCCTCTATGGATAAATTTATACCGGTCTGTTGACGAATTTCTACTCGGCTTCCTAAGCGGTTTGTGCAACTATAATGCCAACCTTTTTATTATTTGACTACCCACATTTTTCTCTGTAACCTACACTCTAAATGACCATGGACTTTTATTGTTACCAGCTCCTGGACTTTTTTAAGCATGCCTAAGTCGGATACAATATTGTGTGTAGTTAGTTAATTTTTTGAAAATTTTGTTGCTAGCTAGTAACAAAATTTTCATAAATGTAACTAACTATACACAATAATGTATCCGGCTTAGGCATGCTTTAAAAAGTCCAGGAGCTGGTAACAATAAAAGTCCATGGTCATTTAGAGTGTATACACAAGTTAATTCCTCATGACAATAGATAGAGAGAAATGGGTATGTATTATGGATACTTGCAAATGTCTTAACGCCTGTTGTGAAAAAGGTCTAGTAAGAATCTGAAAGTCTACTTTTCTTTTCGGCTAGGAGTACGTTTATTGCACCATGGTATCTTGTCCCCCAATACGCACAAAGGTGCACTGAAATCAAAAGTGTTCAACCGACACCCTCTTGAAAGTGTTAAACACGGCATTGAACCCTTTTCGATGCTTTGTAAAAAAGCCCATGCATTTTGTATGAGGCATCAAATGTTCAAGCGATATGTTGACCAGCAGAAAATACCCAACTTGTGTTTTAAACACTTTCGTCACCAATGAAATTCATGCACATGGGCTTCTTAAGCAAGCATCTGAAGGTGTTCAACACTCTGTTTAACTCATAAATGTGTCTGTCGGCTGAACGCTTGATTTCAGCTCTCACTCAAAACGTCCGCGCCCTGCTGTGCCCTGAGCTTGCCAGCCCGTAACAAGAGCAATGCATTCGCTTCCTGAAAATTTCCTCCAGTTCGTTGCGGTACTATTTTTTGTCCGCACACTGTTAAAAGCTTACGGTGATTTTCACCGAAAGGCACGGTGAACATCACCGTATATAGGCTTACAGTTACAGTGCTGCAATAACGTGGATCACTGAAGCTCACTGTGTAGTGCACTGTTGCTTACAGTGAAATTTCCGGAATAGCTTACAGTGAAATTCACCGCCAGTTGCAGTGCTGGGAAGAGTTCACAGCCACAGCTCACTGTGTAAATCATTGTATATGCTTTTAAGAGTGCAGTCGTTGCTCAGCGCTTATTTCCGTGGGCCGGGGTAGGAGTGCGTGGCGCGGGCCTCGGGGCGAGGCTAGGCGCCGCGGTGCGCCGTGTTCTTGTCGGAGCGATCCCTCACAGCAGCAGAAAAGGGCGCGTGAATAATTCCCGTGTGATACGTGCCAAGCTGTCAGCGCGACCTGTCAAGCTAACTAGAACTCCGTCAACGCCACCGACATTTTTCTTTCGTTTTTTTTTTCCTCGCCGCCTTTCCCTCTCTGACTCTTCTTTATTATTTTGATGTCGTGCGGCGGCCGCACGAGACCTCGCGCGAAAAGTAGTGGCAGCGAGAAATAAGTATTCCGAAAACGAAAGTGCGCGAGCGCGCGCGCCCTGCCGCCTTGCGTGCGGCTTTTTAAATGAGGTTTTCCAGCGCGCATAACTTACAGTGTACTCCGCCCGACGGTGTATTACCATAATTTCTTTTGAGGCAGTGGCTGGCTGGCTTGTATGCGGGCATTGACATACCTTGGAGGACGATAGGAATAAATAGGAGGCGTGGAGAGGCGGGCTGAGGCAGGCGGGGCGCGGGGCAGGGCGAATCGTGCGGGAATCAATGGTTTCACATTGACAGACCCTCCTCAAAGAGGTCAATTAGTAAGCACCGGGCAATGAAAGGCCAAGTGGAGCCAGCGGCGTCGTGGTGCACAGCCCAAAACTTGTTGCCGGCATGCTGCTGGCGACACGTCGGAACGGCTCCGTACAGCTGTTTTTAGTATTTCACCCCACCCCCCACCCCCCGAATCCGATCAGAACGCAGAAAACTGCGGTGTGTTGCACTACGTGAAGCCTATCACGGTTTCTGCTGGCCAAGACGAGCGCCGAAATGAAGATTGGTCTCGGAACTACTGATAGCTTGCTCTCTCTCTCTCTCTCTCTCTCTCTCTCTCTCTCTCTCTCTCTCTCTCTCCTTCACCAACCCTCTGCTCTCCCTCTCACTCGCTCCTTGCCCTCGCCCGCACCCCTCTCACTCTCTCCCTCGTTGCCTGGTCACATTCTGGTCACGTGTTGGACCCGGCTCATATGGTGGCCGGGTCTCTAATTAGGTGCCAACTTGCCACAGGAACCACGTCGGATGAAACATGGAGCGCGGGGAGAGGGGGAGGAGCCGGGAGGGGAAGAGGAAGTCGGGGCGGGCATAGGGAGCCAGCCCGGGAGAATTCGGCCTGTACCCTACAAAGTAATGATGTGACAAAATCTTGAATCTAATCCAGCTCCAACATGAATCCCATCCTTTCATCCGGGAAGAAGTCCGGGAGAGTAGCGTCAAATCTATGCGGTTTACTGTTCTTATACCATCGCACAACTGCTGCGCAACTTGGGGTCAACGGAAACTTTGAAAACGTAGATCAGTCTGGTATGTCGCACTTAGCGATGGTCACTATACGATCGCATTTTTCATACAATGTTTGAAAAGGGATCATGGTACACTACATTATATGCGCACATATTTTTCAGTTTTCCTCGGAAATCTGATGAAAATATCAGAAATATCCGTCCTTTGAAACTTCAAGTCATATTTCTACTCTGTTCTGTGACTAAGATATAGTGATATCTATTCAAAGTGCAGATATTGACACCTTTACCCTACCATGGTTTTAACAACCTTTATTATTATATTTTTATGGCTTTTTAATTTATTACACCGCTCAATTAAGCATTTTCGAATTTCCCGTTTTTATCCCTCCCTCTCAACACATTTTGCTCTTTTTGCAAATTTTTGCCACATAACGACCGCATAATTGTCATGATTTAGCCGAATAATAGACGCATAATAGACCAAAATTTCGGCACTTTTTCTCTTTTTTTGTGCGCATGCGCATTAAGTGATTTTTCCTTGTCGCACTTGCTGGTGGTGTCCTTGGTGCTGCCGGCGTCGCGTCGTCCCTCTCCCTCCGGGCCGCTGCCACTGACATAGCGCAGCTAACACAGTGTGGTGCGTAGCTCGGTCAGAAAGAAGTGCCTCCAGCCGCCTCCAGCGCTGCTGGAGAGCTGGAAATGAATATGGTCCATAATTATTGCTGTGCGGGGTGGCCTGGAGTAGCGAGGCGTGGCGGCCCGCCCCGCCCCACCCCGCCCCATCCCGCCCCACCCCGCCCCACCCCGCCCCACCTCACCCCACCCCGCCCCGCCCCGCCCCAGCGGCACGGGCGAGTCGCGCAGTACCGCGCTGTAAGCTAATCTCGTTTGCCGTCGAGAGAATTTTTCCCCCAGCAGCGCGTCTCTGGTCGTGGAGCACAGCCGCCTGTTTCGCACAGCAGGGACGATGCGACCCTGCTTCTTACACCTCCGTATACTGCCAATAAGATTTCAGACCCCAGCAGAGATCTTATAAGTTTCTTCCGCTTAGAAAGTTCTTCCAATGGTTTTCGGTATGTGTGAAAAAATATGATCGACGAATCACGATCACGATGTTGTAGGAATAACATCACCTTGACAGGTCTCAATTTAACGAATGAGCAGTAAAACATTTTCTTCGAGTACCAAATTTATGGAAAGAACGGTATTCTTCCGAAAGTATTACTTCTTTTCAAACCATTTTAAGCACGCGGAGTTGCCTTCTAAAATCGCTGGAAAATGGCCGTGTTTTGTTTCATGTGGCACCCTTTCCGTAGAACTGACGAATGGAATTTGAAAATATTAAGCCCCCGCATGGGAATATAAGCATATCGAAATGACACATTCATGTATACTTTTGAAAAAAGTATACCTAAACTATCGCAGATTGTGACTTCTTCACTTTGCTGGCTCTTCTACCATACTTTTGTGTACTTATTTGTATACTTTCGGTGTAAGGTTTTGACTCTTTGGCCAGTCACATCATCAGATATAGTTTCAAGCGGGGTACCTTTATAGAATTTAATTTTGCTTTTAATTGGAGGAAAACTGGTTCAGAATACGCGGATACAGTTAAACACGTGAAAAAAAAAAAAACTGGCACCGGTAAGTGCAAATGTTTCATGCTTCCGCATAGTCTTCTTTTTTCCCTTATTTTATTCGTCTTGGAACGTCGTGGCGTCACATGACGAGCGGCGTTTTACATTTCCCAAGAGCATGGGGTATCGGTGGAGGTGAAGGGTGAGGAGGAGGGGTAAGATGTGGGGTCTAGCCGAGGGACGGTATGGGGTTAAGGGATGGTGCGGTAAGGGACGGCTGACTGGCAGAGTGCCCCGCGGGGCGGGGCGGGCCGGGGCGGGGCGGGGCCGGGCGGGGCGGGGCCGGGCGGGGCGGGGCGGGGCGCGGGGCGCGGGGCGGGGCCGGCCAGGGGCGCTACCTGCACTAACACTGGTCCTCCCGGAGGGCCTTGTTGGCTGCCACCACGACTCCGCTGCGCAGCTCCGACCCACTCTCCTTCCTCGACGGGAAATCAATCGAACCGAAATAAAAGAGAATGGAGGTTTCGGAAGAGAGATAAAACTTGGTGCGGGCGGGCGCGCTCCACGAGGGAGCGTTCCGCAGGAGGCTGAGCTCGGGCTGCAAGACCAAAAGTGCGTGTTGCCGCTGCAAAACCAGTGTACGGCCGGAAAATGTGTTGCATTTTCCTCTCTCGCAGGGTGCGGGTAGTTTTTGAAACTCGTTGTTCCTAAAGCACCCCCCCCCCTTGCATCGCGGTGGGAAACAACTCTGAAAGTTTTGTACACCTCGTATTTCCAAAAAATTCAGGAAAATTCAGAAATGTTATGAAAACTTCAGAAAAATTCAGGGAAATTCACAAAAATTTAGGGAAAATTGAAGCAAGTATTCACAAAAGTTAAGTACAAAGTTAAGAAAAAAATTATCGCAAAATTGACAAAATTTGTACGCCAAAATTCAGAGTTGTTTCCTAACCGTCCCACCCCGTACCTTCCGCAGCTTATCCATGGTTTCCTGCCCGCCGCCGCCTTATAGCCCAAGAGACGAAACCAATCGCGATGTGTCGATGGCTATCATGTCCGTCGGAAGGGCCTAAGGGCCTGAGGGCGAGGCGCGGCTGTCGTCAGAGTGACCGATCCGGCCGGAGAAAAAAAAAAAAGAACGCTTTCCGTGGGAAGACCATGTACCGTGTCAGAGAAGTTCAAAACAAAACTTTTATTTATCTAGTTTCTCATGAGCGAGACAAAAAAAAGGCTTCTAACCGAGGGGGAAACAACTCTGAATTTGGTTGTGAAATTTTTGCTTGAACTTTATCCATTCTTGGTGAATTTTTGTTAATTTTGAATTTTCCTGACTTTTATCTGAGTTTTTCTGATTTTTTTCTGAGTTAATTTTGAATTTTTCTGAAATTTCTGAAATACGAGATGTAGAAAAATATTAGAATTGTTTTCCCCTCGCCTTTAACCAAAGTGACAGTTTTATAATGATTAAACGTTGACTGTTTCTTTTCCATCTCTTTTTTAAGGGCACATTGGATTTCTTTCATCATCTGGCATTTATGTATAATTTTCGCGGACGCGATTCGGCATCGGCTGCGGATGGAGCCGAATTAATCGCCCCCAATAAGCCGCTGCATGACTTGATCGCCCGCAGCTGGCCGCGACCAGACCGGGTAATGACCTGACCTGAGTCCCTCTGCGCGGGGCGGAGCGGGGCGGGGCGGGAACATCTGGGATGGCGCTTCTAGTCCTCGCCCGTATGGAAGCGTACAGCTGAAAATGGTGTAAATATGGATTTTATATCGTCTTACGGCCAAGACGTAATTGAGACGGTATCGAGACCACTGGAAGACAAACTCATGTCGATTTTAAGACGACATGGGGACGACAAACTATTTGAGAATCGTCGTCGGTTTCTCCTCGCGATGTGGTCATCCTGCGGTCTCAATGTCGTCTTAATTTGTTCCGTTTTAAGACGAGAAAATGACCAGATCGGGACCAACTGTCGGGGACGCGATTGAAAAAGGGGAAAAGAGGGGAGTGGGCCGCCTGGCCTGGTCCCGAACAGCCGACCTGCCGGTCACGAAGCCAGCTCGATGCGCGCTTGGCCAGAGCGCTCATCTACCGGCGGCGGGGCGAGCGGCGACGAGAGTCCAGCCGGTCCAGCCACGCCATGTGATCTCTGCGCCGTCTGCTCGTACTAGCTTCCGATCAATTGGGACTGGCTGGACCAGCAGCTTGGCTCTGCTCAGCCAATCAACGGGCGTGCGCGCGTTATCAGTTCTGTTCACCGCACCGCTATACTGAGGCCAGCCTAAGGTCGGCCGTTTCCTCAGCCCTTCTCCCCTGCAAACTCCTATGCTGCCCGGGGCTGGACCGGCTGGACTCTGGTCGCCGCTCGCCCCGCCGCCGGTAGGTGAGCGCTCTGGCCAAGCGCGCATCGAGCTGGCTTCGTGACCGGCAGGTCGGCTGTTCGGGCCCGGGCCAGGCGGCCCGCTCCCCTCTTTTCCCCTTTTTCAATCGCGTCCCCGACAGTTGGTCCCGATCTGGTCATTTTCTCGTCTTAAAACGGAACAAATTAAGATGACATTGAGACCGCAGGATGACCACATCGCGAGGAGAAACCGACGACGATTCTCAAATAGTTTGTCGTCCCCATGTCGTCTTAAAATCGACATGAGTTCGTCTTCCAGTGGTCTCGATACCGTCTCAATTACGTCTTGGCCGTAAGACGAAATAAAATCCATATTCACACCATTTTCAGCTGTACGCTTCCATACGGGTCTGCCCACGCCTGGAGGCCAAGGCACGGCCCGAGAGAGAGAGAGAGAGAGAGAGAGAGAGAGAGAGAGAGAGAGAGAGGGGGGGGAGTGGAAGGTAAGCAGACGTGGTGCAGTGCTGGGCACCACATTGCCGCACACGTATGAATACCTCGATGCCTGAAGCTATAATCTTTCATCCGCGTATCTGGAAAAAAAAAGACGTCTGAGCGCCGAAAACATTTCCTCTCGCTCACGTTAAAAAAAGGAATAAGCTGTGAAAAATTAATTAATTAAAAGTGCGGGAAAATAAATAGCAGGAAAGCTTTAAAAAGGCAGCGACGTAGCTTAAAAATTAGCTAGCTGCGCCTATATGTCTAGATAATTTGTACACCTGCTAATATTCCTTTTTTTTCCTCTCATTCGCGAATATTTTTTTTTTCGTGCTCCTTTCTTTTTCCCTGAGAAAAATCCCTTTTTTGTTTGTTGACAGCGACCCCTTCCATGGCCCTCCCCTACCGGCTCGTAACGTGTCGTTAACGTATCGTGTTAGTTTTCGACGATTTACGCCGGCCTGCGGCCCTGCGGCCCGGCTCTGGTTCGAGCCCCGCGGGAAGCCTAACTTTACGATGACGTCTGGTGCTATATTAGCGGACCGAGATCTGAGGCGCCGGGCCGGGCGCCGCCGGGCCGGGCCGGGCGGGGCCCCCCTTCTCTGGCCGTATGTAATTTGCGCCGCGACTACCTGAGGCTCTTCCGAAAAGGTACATTTTCCGCCGCGCTGGTCGGGGGCCGGTCCCTAAGCGACCAAATGTTCCCCCGCTGATGGCGGCCGAAAAAGTTACAACTTGCGCCGGGCTGTTTGGGCTGCCTACCCGACAGTGCGCAGGCGCCGGCGCGGGGTGATTGAGCATTTAGGGAGGCGAGAGGTTTTATCTTTGAATTCGCTTTTGCACCGCGCTCGTTCTCTCACAAGAACTTTCACGTTCACGTTCCACAAACAAGGTAAAATTACACAAACAACACTACTAACAGTCACATTTACAGGAAACAATCTAATAAAAATTTAAAGTACACAAGACAATGTCATAAAAATTTTAAGCTACAATTAAAAATACGCAAGGTCAAGCTTCTACTTCTGCCTCAGTGATCATTTTCTTTTTAGATTCAGAAATAATTTTCCCAACAGCAAATAAATAGTCCAGAACACTTATTTCATTACTTTCAAACTTTTGAAACTGGTTAATAATTTTTTCTCTTAAAATGGCCGTGTCTCTTCTGGTTTTTCCTGAAATTCCTGCTCTGATAGAGAGACTGCCGGAGAGACTGCATCCGAAGACGTCACTGGCCAGCGCAAGATCGCGCCTGCTCCCGACCCCCAGGCAGCAGGCAACCCATGCGACGCGGCGGAAATTGTAGCAAACCGCTGCGGAGTTGCGGAGCCCCTCCCAGGGCCGCCCCGCTCCGCATTTACGCGCCGATCCCCGGCCCCTTAATCCCCTAGCCGGGTAGGCGCGGCGCAAATTGTAACCTCCCCCTTCTCTCCCGAGGGGCCAGCGGGTCGCGAGCGCGCGAGCGCGCCGCCCAGACTGCAAAGAAAGTGGCGGAGGTAGTCTAGGAAAACTTGCCTACACACCGAGAGGGAAACAACTCTGAATTTTGATGGACAAAATTTGTGAATTTTTGTGAAGTTTTGGGTGAATTTTAGGTTGAGTTTATTCCGAAAATTCTGTGAGCTACAGTTAATTTTTGTTTAATTTTGCATGCAACTATGAACAAAATAGTCCAAAGTCATCTAATTTTGTTCATAGCTGGGCAAAAAAATATGCGTAAACAGAGCATGTTTACATAAATCTGGAGCTGCGTATGAAAAAAGTTAATAAGAATTTTGAGTGTACACAAGCACTCGCAAGCACCTTTGAAGAAATGCCGTAAATTTGCTTGCCTGCTGCTGTGGGGCTTCTATATTGAAGCACAAACCACTTAATTTTGTTTATGGTGCAGGTATTGATGAATGGCGTACCGAGCGGAGAAAGTTAATAAGCAGATTATTGCCACCCTCACCTCACCATTTATAATATAAAAATGGTTTCCCGTCACGTTATCCCCTCCCTGCCACTGCCTGCCTCCGTCCCTGATGGCTTTAATCGGTGCGACTGTCGTTTGTCACCCAGTCCGCCGGTGAAGAAAAAGACGTAGGCTGCCCAATTTGACTCTTTAATTGTCGTGTTTGTCTTTTCTCTTTTTTATCGTGTTGATGTTTTGTCGGCCGACCTCCTCTGTCGGCTGGGAGAAATATAGAGCGGATCTCTGCTGAAGCTTTGCCATTCCGAAACCGTATCTTTGGCCGGTGACTGTGAGGGCAGCAGCGGACTCTATCCGAAAGAATGTCTGTGTGACGCCACACGATTTCTCGATGCATGTTCAAATAGAAAGTATCTATCTATCTATCTATCTATCTATCTATCTATCTATCTATCTATCTATCTATCTATCTATCTATCCACACAACCACACACACACAGGGTGCACATACGGGAAAATCTTTCAAGCGGATAATAAAAAGAGCAGGGGCAAGGCGAAACCATTTATCGTCGTGGTGAATCTCTGACAGTGCTGCAACACTCGAATCACAAGAGAAGATGAGCCGTGTTTCCCTCTCCTCTTATTTCTAATGCATTTATGTTGTTCTTGCAGAGTTTTCTCATTTCCCGCGAAACCATCAATCTCAATGGGAGAGAGAAAGTGATTACTCATTCCTTCCTAACGTTGCAAAAAATATCAACTTGTAACAAATCGAAAGATTTTTGTTGTTCATTGTTCAGATTGTACGGTAGTTCGTCAGTTCGAGTGTAAACTTTTGTTCTCCTCCTGATTCAAAGCCTTGTTATGTGTGTCGCTCCTCAACCTCCCCCTCCCCCCCCCCCCTATTCTCACCGCCACCGCAGCCCGCAGACCTCTCAGGCAGACTTTATTCCTTTATTTTTGTTCGGTTTCCGGAGTTCCCGCGGAGCTGTTCACCCCGACTCAGCTGAGGGGAGAAGGGGTCCCGTAACTCGGGGATAAATGCCCAGAGCCTATCTCTTGCCGAGGCGCGTCTCGGTGGTGGCAACCCTGCTGCGGGGCGGACGCGCGCGGCTCTCGGCCAGTGCTGCCACGCCATCGATGGGAACCTTATCAGTCCCTCCGCCCTCTATGTCCTTCTCGGCCGCAATCTATAATTCAATCGGAAACGTGAATTCGAAACATCCAGAAGGCCGCGCTCGCATAAACCAACCCCTTTGCTCCCTGCCGCTCTCCCGAGATATGGCGAAAACTTTTTTTTTCCGAATTCCCGAAGTACTTTTGACTTCTCTTTTTTCGATATTTTTTTACAGGAGCGACGAGAGGTCCTTTATACTCCAAATATTCAGTGTAAAAAATCAGAAAAATATCAGAAAAAAATCAGAGAATATCAGAAAAAGTCAAGAAAAACCAGAAAAGTCAAGAAAATATCAGAACAAGTCAAGAAAAAATCAGAACAAAAAAAAATCTAGAAAAACTCAGAACAAAATCAGTAAAAATCAGAACAAAATCAGTAAAAATCAAGGAAAATCACCACGAAAAACCACTACATTGGAAAAATCGGTGTACGCTTGAGTTCATAGTGAAGGACCCCTCGAGCAGCGATGCCTTTCTAATAATCCTTTCGAGTGCGACGGATGTCGTTGCAGAGAGGCTGGGGAGTTTTTCCAGTGACGGCTGCCTGCAGGGGTACAGCAGGCGCTGCCGGGCTCCGCCCTCCTTAAGTCAGCAGCGGCCGCTGCATTCCCAGGGCAGCAGCAGCTGAGAGCCGCCCCCGCGTAGTGTCAATCCATCCGCATGCATTTATGCCAAGTGCTGTCTGAGCTGTCACTACGGCCTGAGCCGAGGCCTGAGCCGAGCCAAGTGGAGGGCGGCGCATCGCGTCACCTGCAGTGCCTGCCTGCCTACTGCAGTATTATATTGCAGAAAGAGGTGTCTTTTTTCCTTGTTTCCTGGGATAACATCCGCCCGCCCCGGCCCGCCGAGATTGCATGCAGAGAGAGAGAGGGAGAGACAGACAGACAGACAGACAGACAGACAGACAGACAGACAGACAGACAGACAGACAGACAGACGGACGGACGGGCAGACAGCGACAGACAGAGAGAGTTGGAGAGGGTTGGCTGAAGGACTGGCGGCATTGCTTGCCCGCCCCGCTATAGGAAGGGCTCAGCGGCCAGGTTCCACTTATAGGCATTCTACACGAAGAAAAAAGATTAGCTGTACATGGACAGCTAACTTTCGGAGCTTGGTAGCGAAAGATTAGCTGAGATTACACTGCAAACCCTGGCCCTGGCATCCAATTTCTCATCCAAAATGGGAGAGGACACTTTTCCATGCTAAATTGGAGTGAGAATTTTTAACCTCACTCTTTTCGAGCGAGATATCTTTTAGACCCACTCTATTTGAGTAAGGATTTCTTAACCTCACTTAATTTGAGCACGAATTCTCACTTAATTTGGGCGAGGTCTCAAAATTCTTGCTCAAAAAGGGCGAGGAAAAAATTCTTACTCTCCAGAGAGTAATAAAATTGCCCTCAAATTCTCACTCGTATGGGGGCGAGAATTATGACTCGTAGATTTTCAGTGTAACTATAGAGCTAAACGTTTCGCTATACAACGAAAAGTTTTCGTAGTACAGCTCAGTTTAACATTGCTTATCAAAATATTGCTGACATTTTAGTTACGCAGCTAATTTTCTCTCTGCGTGTATACTGTGTTGTAGACCCTTCTTATATTTTTTTTCTTTGCAGAACTTGGGGACTTTTACTGTTGTAAATACACAGCAAAAACAAAGACGTATGACGATATACTTTTCCTGAGACGCTCTTTATACCAGGTGGCTGACGGACGCCGTGCACTTTTTGTACTATGCAACCCGCCCGCACCGCTCCATCCGGGACTGCATACCCATCAGGCGCTGGGGACCGGCTTCAAGCGCGGACGCTCCGCTCTCCGCTCCGCCGCTGTTGTGGCAGCCGAGGCCCCGAAAGGGCCCTCTCGCGGTTCACGCGGTCTACGGTAGGGCGTTACAGGGGGGAGGTTCGCGGTTTCGCGAGCGTAACCCGCGAGTCCACCAGGAAAGTTCGCGGTCCGCGCGGCCTGCCGCGCAGGAATCTCGCATACCGCGGATCCTCTGTTGGTCCTTCGCGGACTGCGAGCAACCCACGAGAAGGATACGCGGACCGCGACCTTGCCCCGCGGATGATCCGCGGTTCGCGAGATACCCCCACGGAGGGACCCGCGGACCGCGAGCTTTACCGGCGGACTCGCGGGTTACTCCCGAGAAACCGTGAACCTCCCCCGTGTAACGCCCCGCCGTAGACCGCGCGAACCGCGAGAGGGCCCTTTCGGGGCGTTGGCTGCAACAACAGTGCCGGAGCGGAGCGTCCAGGCTTGGAGCCGGTCCCCGGAGCCTGATGGGTATGCAGTCCCGGATGGAGCGGTGCGGGCGGGTTGCATAGTACAAAAAGTGCACGGCTTCCGTCAGCCACCTGGTATTTCAGGCGTAAAGAACTTTCGGAGGCACGAAACAGCATATAAAGCCTGCGAGTGTGAAAGTTAATGCAATTTTTCTTTATTGTGTTAACATCAATACAGCGCGTGAAATTTGTGACACCTTTCACAGATTCACCTTAGCTTTTCCAGTTTAACGTATGCGACGACCTTTAGAAAAGACTTTTTACAAACATGGTTGCATTTTGTTTTCGTCGGTGTCTAGCGCGATGGAGAGAAGAGTCCACTGTGATGAAGGCAGAGCTCTGGTGACGCCAGCCAGCCCCCTCAGCCCCCCCCCCCCCACCCTGCCTCCTTCTGCTTGGCGCCAACGTGACCCTGCCGCCCACACAACGGTCAGCAGCACTGCCCCTCCCCCCCCCCCCTTTCCACTCTCCTCCACTAACCCAACTCTTGCTGATGGACATCAATCGAAGGCCTCTGTTGCTGTTAATGTGCGCCAATGTCATCGAAGCCCACCACAAGCTCCAGTGCGGTTCGTCTTCTTTGACAGTACTTTAGATGTGTGCAAGTATGACCCTTTGGATAGGAAGAGCATCCTTTAGAGTATCCTTACAAAAACAAAATTATTCGCTTGCTGCGAAGGCGTGCTCACTGAATTTCTGATGTCCCTCGGAGGCATTAACGTCAGTTACAAAAACCGCAGCCGTATATCTGCAGATTGTCTTTCTCCGAGTGTTCCTGGGTCGCGCCTGCCTGCTGCCTGTCCGCCATACGTCTACGCGGCCCTTATTGTAATCGGTTTCGCCCCATTGAATCGCCCGCGGCCCCGCGCCGGGCCGGATCCTCACGCGGGGCTGAGTTGGTCCAGCTCGGCCCATTCATCCGTTCTACTCAATAAAAATAAAAACGGACATATTATTGATAACGTATCGACGCCATCATTTTTTTCTCGTTGATTGTAACGCGCAATCCGCCTAAAAGACGAATGGAAAAAAAAAACCGACCAATATTTTTCTATCATCTCCTGAATTTGGCCATCAGTCTACTGCATGCCTCGTGTGTGCGCGAGGTAGTTAGGATATGGGAAGCGGCGGCTCAGCTCTGCAGCAGCGAGTCCATTCTCACCCTCAACTCATGTTCCACGAATCTCTGCGCAGCAGAGCTCTGCTCGGCAAGGCGAACTACGGCAACGCGGCATTCCAAATTCCAGCCGCAGTCGAGACCACTTTTGTTTGACCTCGTGTCAGGAAGTTGAAAATTTGCTCTTTGCCGGAGACCACCATTCCGCGAGGCAAGGCCCACTAGGGCGGGCGGGCGCTGCTGGCCAGAGTCCTTGTTTAGTTTACGGGCCAAACAGACCAGAGAGGGGCTTCTGTTTCCGGAGTCAAGGAGTAGGAGAGCGTGGGCGGAGGGTGGCCGAGAGGAAGAGAGAAAAGGGGGGGGGGAGAGAGAGAGAGAGAGAGAGAGAGAGAGAGAGAGAGAGAGAGAGAGAGAGAGAGAATGGGGAGGGGGTTGACCTCAGTGCATGCTTGCGTTTTTGAAATGATGATGGAAAAATGGTCAGACTAGTGGGGAAACAGAGAGAAGGGCGAGTAGATAAGGGCGAGAGGAGATGTATTCCTGCCCTGATAAGAATCCTTTGGCCCACCTGTGCACGGGTGCGCGAGCGCTGGATGTGTGTGTGTGTGTGTGTGTGTTAGAACCAGAGAGAGAGAGAGAGAGAGAGAGAGAGAGAGAGAGAGAGAGAGAGAGAGAGAGAGAGAGAGAGAGAGAGAGAGAGAGCATGCGAGAGGGATGGGAATATATTGCTGGCGCGAGTCGCTCTATCAGGGGATAACCTTGTGTAATGCCTGTGTAGTTAGGCCCCTCCCAGGCGGGTCGCATTGTTGCCAGGCCCTCTGGCGGCCCAGCCGGCAGCCGGCCGGCCCAGCCCGGTGCGGTGTCGGGCATAAGGCTCGCAGGGCATATCATTGTCCAGGCCGGCCTAACGAGTCCCGGGGAAAACACATTCGTGTCCACATTCACATTCGCGTCCACATTCACATTGCGGTCCGCCCTGTCCGCGGGGGCCCCGCTATCAGCGCGCGGACTATTACTTTGCTGACGGTAAACAAAGGGTCGCGAGCAGGGCTCGCCCCGTGAAAACGGATCTGGTGGGTTGTACGCGCTATATAAAGGCCAGCTGTTCCTTTTCTCAGAGGGAAACAACTCTGAATTTAAGTGCGCAAATTCCGTGATAATTTTTGTTTTTTATTCATTTTTTGTAATTTTTGGAACCTAGAATAACCTGGAGCTGTGCGAATCGAGGGTTTTGCTTTCTAATGGAATTGAATCTCCAAAATTTTTTCCTATTTCCCATTCTCGAATCAAATCGCCTATTGTTTCGAGTCCGAAGCGAATCGAAGAAAATTGCAAATTTTCCCCAAAATGGCACGTGGTATTGTGTAAAAAACAAAAATGTTACGGTTGCGCAGTTGTGCGACGTCCGGCGGGTAACGCACTTAGGATTTAAGATCCCGGTGTGATTCGAAGTCAAACCGAACCCAATTCCAAACGTCGAATTATTCGACATTATAGAATCAAACAAATCCGAACTCGATTTGAATCGAATTTCCCCGGTTCGATTCGAATTCGAACAATCCGCACAGCTCCAAAGAAACAGCGGGCGTGCGACGCCTTTTCAAGCCGCACTCGGGCGAGTTATCTCGCGACGAGAGAGGAATCCTCCTGAACCTCGTCCGCACCAGGCAAACACGGCGTCTGCCGACCGAGACACACTGTGTGTGAAGGTATTAGGCGATTTCAGCAGCAGCTCAAACTCACTTGTTGTTTACTTGCAGTGTTCTGGCCGAGGGGGAAACATCTCTGAATTTTTTTACACCTTGCAATTCAGAAAAAAATCAGAAAAATTCAGATAAATTTGGAAAAGTTTAGAAAAAGATTGAGGAAAATTCACTGAAATTCGTTAAAATTCATAGAATTCCAGAAAAGGACTAAAGCAAAAGTTCACCCCCTCCCCCCCCCCTCATGTCTTACCTCTTTTTGGGCAATACAAAACCGTCACCTCGTCCCTGTTTTGGGTGAGACACACCTGTCTTGCTCCAGGATGGCGATACAAAACTGTCACGCCCAACTTTGGTGAGATGTCTCGCCAGCTGAGCTGCAGTGTGAAATTCACCGCGCCAAAATCCATCGTACAGTTGATTCGGTTTGCGCGTGCGGCTCGGGCGGGCATGCGCCTGCCGCGATGGTGTATTTTTAGCCCCGCGAGGCTGACCGGCTGACCGGGCGGGGCGGCGCCGCGCCGGTGATTGGGCGCGGCCAATCTCAGCCTGTCAATGGTAAGAGTGCCGGGGTGGTGGCGACCGGCAGCCAACCGCAACCGTGCGCCAATAGAGCGTTTGGCGCCAGAGTCCTTTGACGCGTCACGACTATTTGGTCGCGTGCAATGCGCGACAAGTGCGCTGCCGGCCGGGAATGTTCACACAGCGCGGGCGTGAAAACGCCTCGCCCAACGACTCTGCCGACTCCGAGAAGGAAACAACTCTGAAATGTTTGCACACCTTGTAATTCGGGAAAAGTCAGAAAGATTTAGAAACATAATTGGAAAAATTCACATAAAATCAGGAAAATTTAAGAAAATTCACAAAAATGTTGGTTAACTTTAAGTGAAAATTCACAGAGGTTCAAAAATAAATCAAAAATTCAGAAAATTTTACAAAATGTATACATTAGAACTCATAGTTGTTTCCCCCTCGGCCAATTCCAATGCATACATCGTATATCTTTTAAAAGGCAGACGACCGCAGACGACACGGTACGAACTGTACTTTCTGATAGATGAAATGTGTTCCATTGAACTTCTCCAACATCTTTGAGGTCTTACGGAGTGTGCAATAAGATTCAGACCGGAGGTAAAAAATTACGATCTGGGACCAGGACACAAATTAGCGGTGCGTATAGCGTAAGCATTTACCGTGGTATTTCTCAACAGTGGTGACATTTGGGAGTATGCGCACTCATGAGTGTGAGTGTATGCAAGCGGTCCGAGGGGGAAACAACTCTGAAATTTTTGTACACCTAGCTATTCAGAAATATTTAGAAAATTTCAGAGAAGCTCATAGGAAAATTCAGATAAATTCAGGAAAATTCGCAAAAAAAAACCAGAAAATTTGAGTTTGAAATTCGGGGTCGGTTCCCGCTCGGAGCGTCCGCTTTGAAGCGCGGACGGACGCCCTCTGTCCAGCCCTGGTCCGGGGCGAGCGCTGTAGAGCGCTGCTGCCACGAGGCTCATGTCATCGCCAGCATCCTGTGGCTGTACTGGCCTGCTCATCCGCCTGGAGGGTAGGCACCCCGCCTGGCGCGTCCCAAACAGATTATATGTCTCTGCTGTCCGCCTCCCCCCTCCACCTCTCTCTGCAGTGTGCTTCCCTCCCCCATGCCCGGCCACGTGTCGCCTGGATGTGGTGTGAAATAGCCCCCACTCCGCTCTTCCCCTCAATCCCCGGTGTATCGGGCAGTAATGCGACAAAGTCCGTCATTTGTGACAGCGGCGCACGTCCAGCCGCTGGGCGCGCCCTACCTCCATCTCCCTCCCCCTCTCTCTCTCTCTCTCTCTCTCTCTCTCTCTCTCTCTCTCTCGCCCACTCTGTCGGTGCGGGTCGTCCTCCTGACGTTGAGTTATAGACGGCCGTGTGTCCGCTGCGTGACGCGTCGGGCGGCGTCTTGGCTCTTGGCGGGGCGTGGCAAGGCGTGGCGGGGTGTGGCAGGGCGTGGCGGGGCGTGGCGTGGCAGGGCGTGGCGGGGCGCAAACGGACAGGGGTGCACGCCACGCCCTATGTCCTGTGTCACCTGACACCCTCCGTAAGGGTGGACCGCAAGCCGCTACTCTCTCTCTCTCTCTCTCTCTCTCTCTCTCTCTCTCTCTCTCTCTCTCTCTCTCCTACACACAATCTAGATACTGAGGACAGACTCAAGGTCTCTTCCGTCATGAGAGAGAACACAACATCCAACGTGTTGGAAACTGAGATGTGAAAATACTTGTCACTTTGTTCAAATTTCTGATATAACTTAGAATTTTTGAATAGTTTCCTTCTTATATTTTTACAAGATTTTTCGTTTAATTTCGTCATGATGTGTGTGTGTGTGTATGTATGCGCGCACGCGCTCTGTGCGACCCGTTTAACAAAAAAACGTCGTAAACACTGGTAAAACAAATGTTTAGTTTTAATACATCAATGGTGTTTAGTTTCAAATGTGCAAAGGTTGCACACTTCAAGGTGTCAAGCTTAACTAAACATCATTTGATGTGCAATGTTTCGACACTTCCGAAACGTTTAATAAACTGCACACCATTTAGTGTGGAGTTACTCGACGTCTGTTACGGCTGGTTACGGCTTCCCAATAGCTGGGGGGGCATGCACTGGAAAAACAAAGGTGCTATCTAATGCCTTTTAAAGGCGTTAGTGAAATAGTGCCTTTAGAAAGGCGTTATCGCCTCCCACAGGTGCTATTTTTGGCCCTAATCGTGCCTTTACAAAGGCATTAGTGCAGTAACACCCCAAAAAATGCAATAGCACCCCAAAAAGGGTGCTATATAGCACCTTTGTTTTTCCAGTGTATGTCCAAGTGTGCAAACATTCGAAACTTGAGGAGTGTTTAAAGTTTAGACGTTATTGTAATGTCTAGTAAAACTCGACACCATGTAGTGTGCAAAGTTGTAAAAAGCACACTTTAAGTGTTCAAAGCTGCACATTTGTTTTACCAGTGAATTTACGGGAAAATTTCCCACGATGTGGCGTTGTAAAATTACAATGACAAATCGTAAAAATACAAGCACCTCCTTTCGAGCATTAAATTCACTCACGAGAAAGAATGAGTTGTAGGATATTTACAACATTTTTCGTAGATCGTATTTTTCAAGATATATCTTAAATCTACGAAGATAATTTTCACAGTGAATTTAAGAGGGTGCGGTTGTCTGACTGGAGGACTAACGCGACGTCGCCCTTAACGCTGCTAAGGCGCAAATCTCCCCCTCCCCCCTCTCTCTCGCACGCAGACAGACACAGCATGATGCAGGCCCTCATCACGGTCGGCCGCCTGACTACAACCTGCAAGCGCGCGTCAAAGCCATTAAATAATTATGTTTCCCACATTGCGACACGTCGCTCGCTGCGTCTAATTGCATGAGCATGTCTCTGTCTCTCTTTCTCGCTGTCTCTCTCGCTGTCTCGCTCTCTCTCCCTCTCTCTCCCTCTATCTCTCTCCCTCTCTCCCTCACCATGTACACACACATGCACTCAGTCACGCGTCTGCACTGCACATATTACTCTCGTCTGTTCAGGATAGTTACAAGGAGTGTTACGAGACGGCACCCAACACTACTCACGGTCGCCTTCAATAGTGCATTTCCTGAAAATTAGCTTATTTAAGAGAATTCTGATTTGCACAGGAGTGTCTATCCAGTATTGAGTGGAGTTCAGTTTTGCACGATAAAACTGGTGTCTTGGTTTACAAGGCGTATTGGAGAAACCATGGCTACGACGTTTTCCAAGACATTGCTCTTGGTTTTCAAAATTTCGTCTTGAGAAATTGCAATAATTTCAAGACGACGTCTTAAATTCCAAAGGCATGTCTTGTAATCCGTCTTAGTTTTTCCAAAACGTTGTGAAAATCAAGAAAGTTGCGTTGAAAACCTATAGACGTCAGTTTTACCGTGAGAACACTGAAAATCTACGAGTCATAATTTCTCGCCCCATACGAGTGAGAATTTGAGGGCAATTTTATTACTCTCTGGAGAGTAAGAATTTTTTTCCTCGCCCTTTATGAGAAAGAATTTTGAGACCTCGCCAAAATAAAGTGAGAATTCGTGCTCAAATTAAGTGAGGTTAAAATATCCTTACTCAAATAGAGCGAGGCTCAAAAATATCTCGCTCGAAAAGAGTGAGGTTAAAAATTCTCACTCTAATTATTTAGTATGGAAAAGTGTCCTCTCCCATTTTGAGTGAGAAATTGGATTCCAGGGTTTGCAGTGAAGTTGATGTTGTTGAGCGTTGGGCGAATCACTTGGAATGGGACGGTTTCGGTTTGGTGGGGAGGGGAGGGGTAGGGATGGCAAGCGGCCGCGAGGCAGTCAGAGCGTCATACTCTGGTATCGAGCAGACCGAAGCGGAGGAGGAAGTCTATGGCCTCTTGGTCCAGGGAGAGCTGGAAATACTAAGAGGGAGAGAGGGTGGGGGGCAGGGGGCAAGGGGCAGGGGGCGCCGCGTTCGGAATGACGTGTCCTCTCTAAGGAGCAGACCGCATGGCAACAGGTCCTGACCCGGCCCCTCCCCACCACGCCACACCACGCCACGCCACGCCCCTGGCTGTCATCGCCAGGGAACGACGAGACCTGGACAGGGACGAGAGAGAGAGAGAGAGAGAGAGAGAGAGAGAGAGAGAGAGAGAGAGAGAGAGAGAGGGGGGGGGGAGGGAGGAAGTTACTGTGAATGACAACACATTTTTATGACTTAACATTTACAGTAACCCCATGGGAAAATTACGTTGAAACCACGTGGATCTACGTTGCATCCACGTCCGGCACGTGCTGGACGTGGATGAAACATAGATCCATGTGGTTGCAACGTAATTTTCCCATGTGGAACTTTTTATCACTGTGAAAGATACATGTATATATAGGTAGGAAAATTTTCATTGTGGCATATTTAAAAATACCAATTAAAAGTAGTAAAATTGTAACCACTCTAAAAGTCAACTTGGAGTTCACGTGATGTAAAAAAAGTACTCGTAACTATACAAGTCAAAGTCGTAACTTTACGACATTTGTCATGGACATTTTTTTCCTTGACCCTTATGACTATTTCTCACGGTAAACAGAGACAGGTTAAGCGTGCTGTGAGCGTGAGGGTGCTGTGAGCGTACAAGCGTGCTTTGAGCGTTAGCTTGCTTTAAGCGTTAGCTTGCATTGAGCGTTAGCTTGCTTTGAGCGTGAGCGTGCTTTGAGCGTGTGCGTGCTGTCAGCGTGCTTTGAGCGTTAGCTTGCATTGAGCGTTAGCTTGCTTTGAGCGTGAGCGTGCTTTGAGCGTGTGCGTGCTGTCAGCGTGCTTTGAGCGTTAGCTTGCATTGAGCGTTAGCTTGCTTTGAGCGTGTGGTAAGCGTGCTTTGAGCGTGAGCGTGCTATGAGCGTGAGCAAGCTGTAAGAAGCGTTGGGGCTGCTATGCGCTACGCACTCTCTCGCGTGCCGTGTCTTTTCCATTCGCCAAATGAACGAATCCTTTCACAGTTATTGTGGCGAGCGTGGGCGGGGCAGCGCGGCGCGGGCTTCCGGGTGGTTGGCGCCCCGCCCCGCCCCGCCCCGCCCCGCCCCGCCCCGCCCCGCCCATGCCGGCCTCTTGCCTCTACTCGTCTGGTCGTGTGCAGTGGAACTGGTCGGAATGGTCCAGCTGATTGAATTGGTCTGGCCCGGTCCGCTCCGCAGCCGTCTCATTCCGAAGAGCGCTCTCGTACCTCCGTCCTCGTCGCACTCATGGCAGTGCCCCATGTTGGGGGTGGCAAGGCCCCACGAGTGCGACAAGGACGGCGGCGCGAGAGCGACCCTCGGAATCAGCCTGCAGGCCCCGCAGGCCCCGCAGGCCTGCTGCTGGACCGCAGCAGGAGGAGCAGCGGCAGCAGGCAGCAATTGATGGAACTAGCCCGGGCCGGGCTGGCCAGGCGGGCGGCTCATGAGCCGTTGGGTCGGCACGGACGGGACAGGCGGCAACCTTAGGCGGCGGCTGACTCGCCCTTCACAGTTAACTTGTGCCGCCGGGCCGGGCGGCCGGGCGCTGCTGCTGCTCCTGGTGTTTCGCGAGGGCCGCGGGACGGGACGGGAGGTGGAGGCAGGCGAGCCCAGCTGCGGTGTCCGGTGAAGGAGGAGCTCGCTGCATAGTCTACGCCCGACAAATGATTCAAAACTTATCAAAGTTTTTACGCTCTTAAATACTTTCCTAGGAAATTCTTGTAGTTTAATGAATTCTGTGCAACAGCCGACATACAAAGCAAAAATTTTGTTTGTAATACAAACAAAAATCTTTGTAATACAAGGAAATTTCCTGCCATATTACGGTTGGACATAATTCCTCGTATTATACGACAATTTTTTTTTGCAAGATTTAGAGGGTGAAACACTTGTGATACGTAACTTCAGCAAATTGTTCCCTAAACTTTAAGATCACTGAAAAACTTTAGAGCAAAATGTTTTCTCGATAATACACCATACTACAAATTGTGACTTTCTGGGACGTGCGGGCGTGAGCAAACAGTATGGGGGTCTACCTAGCCGTACGACCCGTATCATAGGCAGACCCGCATCACAAAGTGTTTTATGTTACAAGTTGTACATATGTACTTGTATTTGTTCTGCGTGTGTCGATGTATGTGCCTCAAACGAATGACGCACTACCAAGAGAATTATCCATTCTATTGTCATTGAAGTCGACGCGATAATCGGTCATTAAATCCCTTCTCTTCCTCATAACATTTCCAAACAACGCTCCCCTTCAACAAAAAATAATAACTGAACAAAAAAAAAGCTATCACAGTTTTGGGCAAACAGACCATCATACTGCTGTGAATGAGGGCTATAGCAAATGCCGCTCGTAGAGTATGAGGGCAAGGTGGGAGGAAGAGGAAGGGAGAGAGAGAGAGAGAGAGAGAGAGAGAGAGAGAGAGAGAGAGAGAGAGAGAGAGAGAGAGAGAGAGAGAGAGAGAGAGAGAGAGAGAGAGAGAGAGAGAGAGAGAGAGAGAGAGAGAAAGGGGGGGGGGCGTCGGCCGATCGAGATGATTTATTGAACAGAGCAGCTCATTGGTATGCAGGCGGGCCGGTCGCCACTTACGCCTGCGGATCACTTTTCATGCTCGGCTGCTTGCCTACCCAGCCGGGGGCGGCGCTGCGGGTATCGGCAGCAGGACCAGGACCAGGCGGGCAGCAGCAGCAGCGGGCGGCGCGGCGGAGTATAGGCAGTCCCGCCCCCCGCCTGTGCGCTGCGGGCGTGCCTACCCGCACGGCGCCCGGCGGCTTAGGGCGGCCGCGGCCCCCCCGGCAGGCACCCCATCCGATACATGACGTCCTTCCCGGAGGAGGAGTGTTTTTATCTTGACTTTAGCTTACTTTACATACCCCCGGGGAATATGTATTTACCAAAGGGAAGGGGGAAACAACTCTGAAATTTTTTGAACACCTCCTAGTAATTCAAAAATAATTCAGAAAATTTCAGAAAAATTCACAAAAATTTATAGTTAAAATTCAATCAAAAATTCGAGAAATACTACTGAACGTTCACAAAATTATCGAAAATTCGCAAAAATTCACAAAACCTGCACACCAAAATCCAGAGCCGTTGGCCTCTCGGGGGGGGTTTCTGACTTCACCCATACTACCGTTTGATATATTTTCGTCCAGGAAGGAAGGCCGAGCTCATCGTAGTGTACCGCGGTGGAGAGGTGCTCTTCTGGTTGCCGGTGCTGCCACTGTCCCGCCTGCCTCGACCGACCGCGCCTCGCCGCGCCCCGCCCCGCCCCGCCCCGCCCCGCCACGCCCCGCCCCGCCCCGCCACGCCCCGCCACGCCACGCCACGCCCCACCACGCCACGCGCCACGCCACCCCCATTCTACTCTACTTTTCCCCTTCTTAATCCCAGGGGAAACGTGTCTAGAGGCTGCAAAGTGCGGTCGTGCGCACAAAAACAGCCGAGCTGGCCGGCCAGGGCTCGCCATGGCGGGGCGGGGCGGGCGCCAGCTCCCGCAGCCCAGCGCGCACAGGAGACTAAGAGCTTCATTTTGGCCGGCGGGCTGGGCCGGCGGGCTGGGCCGGGCGGGCCGCGTGGAAATGGTCACCAAAGCCCATTCTGCGTGAGTGTGGGTGCGCGCGCGGCTGGGGCGTGCTGGGGCGGAGCGAGGCGGGGTTGGGCGGGGCGGGGTGGGGCGCGCGCGGCAGAGCCCCACTTGGGGTCGTGCAGGAGAGGCCCCGGGCCTAACCACAGGCCGGTCGGCGCGGGGGCCCGGCGGGCAAGTAATGTTCCCCCGGGGGAAAGGAATGCGACCATTGTAGGGAGGTGCGTGTAGCACGGCTGGGCGGGGCGGGGCGGGGCGGGGTGGGGCGCGGCGTGGTGGGCTGGGGTCGGGCGTACCGAGCCCCCAGAGTACAAGCCCGGGCTGGCCACTCGGTGGCGGGGAAGCCCCCAGGAGGCCCGGTTACCCTGGTTACCCGCACACTGGGTAAAAGAAGAAGAGCGGGGAGAGATAGAGGTAGCAAAGGGTTGCCAACGTTGTTTTTTTCACCCTTTTTGTTTTCCTCTTTCATTCGCCCCTTTGGAACTGCTGCGATCCCCCGCAGGGAGTGTGGTGAGAATGACGCCTCTTGACGTGGGGCGGGGCGGGGCGGGGCGGGGCGGGGCGGGGCGGGGCGGGGCGGGGCGGGGCGGGGCGGGGCGGGGCGGGGCGGGGCGGGGCGGGGCGGGGCGGGGCGGGGCGGGGGCGGCTGCTTAGCCTGCTGAGCCTGAGGTGGGCACCATGCTGCGCTTTGCTTCACCTTCAGGCCGAGGGGATTCCCTTCCGTCGAACAGTATCTGGAGGATCGTTTTAGTCTCGCTGACTGAACACACACACACACCCAACTGCGTGGATGGCGCGCACTTCTGAGTGCGTGAATTTTCATTCGTAATAGTTTTGGACTGTCACTCCTCCCACACACTAAACCCTTATGCATTTTGTTATGCATAAACATGCAGGATTTTATACAACCATAAGTATGCACATTTTTTTACGCATAATTATGTACAAATTGTGCGTAACTATGCACAAATTGAACATAGTTATGCATGAAATCGTGCATATTCTTATGGTTGCTTCAAATCCTGCATGTTTATGGACAACAAAATGCCTAAGGGTTTAGTGTCCATTCGATGGCCATGTGTACGGGTGCGACATTCATACTTCTGTGTTTCCAGTGCACGAGATGTCGGCTCAGATAGTGTAACGCTCCCGAACACCACCGCTCGGTCTCGGGTCACGACACGCCACTCTCGTGGCGCTGGGTCATCTCGTCCAGGTCGAGGTCACGACGGCGGTAGTCGGGGGCTCAGGCCACCTCAGCTCAGGGCAGAGCGCAACGGCGGGGACGGGGTGGGGTGGTGTGGGGCGGGGCGGGGCGGGGCGGGGCGGGGCGGGGCGGGGCGGGGCGGGGCGGGGCGGGGCGGGGCGGGGCGGGGCGAGGCTAGGCGGGGGCGGCCGACCCGTGGGGCCACATTTGGAGACAGAAGCCAGAGGTGCTGGGTGCCCGCGGGGAAATAAATTGCTGGTGTGCGAGCGAGCGAGGGGGCGCGGTGGCACGCGGGTACCGGGCCCACCTCGCCGTGCCCCCTCCCCCCCCCCCCACCGCACCCTCAACTTCTTGGCGTGCCTGTCCGTGGCGTGCGGCGTGCACATGACTGCGGGTCACAACTGCCGCCGGCGATAGTGGGTAGAACTCAACCAGCACTCCGCACCCTTATTGTGAACCCCCGCCGCACCCCGCCGCACCTCGCCCCCACCGCACCACCCACCCGCCCCGCCCGCCCCGCCCGCTGCCCCACGCCCTCGCCGTACCTTCCGCAAAACTGATCCACCTCACGCTAAGGGCGTGCTCACCGGCTGGCTATGCCAAGGAAATGCGCTTCACCCCTTCCTCAGCACCGAAAGTTCAAACCGTTTTGTGAGAGACAGTCAAGGTAAGACAAAAAGAGCACATTTTCTTTGAGAGTGGCAGTCTGGGAGGTTATGTGTTTGCGTTAGGAGATGCCACACTCAACTTCATCAAGTGCAATAGAAATTTCACAACGCAACTATTCGGAATGTATTACCCTGGCCATTTCTGATGATCTTGAGTGAGGTTCCTTTTAAAAATCTAGAAAACATACTTAACAAAAAAAAAAGGTGAGATGAAATTAAATATTAAAAAATTGGCAATTTGGCTGAACACTTAAAACAGAGGAAAAATAAGTAGCAGGGTAGCTCGAAAATTAGCGTGGCTTGAAAATTAGCTGTGCCAATACAGCTAAAATAATAGTAAACTTTTTTTTTTTTTTTTTTGCTCAGACGCGACTTTCTTTTTTGTGCATTTTCTGTTGGCTGCGTATTGTGTCAGTCTTATTTTTTAAGACCGCAGGCGCCGGGTCGTGGGGCGCTGCAGGGGGTCCGTGGCATCAGGCGTGGAGCAGCGTGGAGGCCCGACCTGCCGTCTCATTCCTTGTCGCACCTACGGCGGTGCCCTATGTTGGGGATGGCAGGGCCCCATGAGTGCGACAAGGACGGCAGCCCGAGAGCGATCTTCGGAATCGGTCGGCTGACGGAGAGGAGAAGTCATATTTCGATCTGCCATCGGCGAAGTCTCTGCACGTCGGGTGCAAACGCGTGGATCCGGCGGGGGCGTGGTGGGGCGGGGTGGGGTGGGGCGGGGCGGGGCGGGGCGGGGCCTGGAAGGAGGAGGCGCAGACTGGTGCGGAGGCACATTACTATGCATGAGTCCATTGGACGGCTGAGCGGGTCCTAGCAAGCCGTAGCCAAGGAAAAGGCGTGGCAGGCAGGCGGGGGAAGGGGTGGGGGGATATAGGGGCGCTTGAGGGGCGCAGAGAGGGGAGCGGGTGAGGTAGAGGAGTCCAATAGGGATCGGGATCAGCCCGCAGGACCCCACATGTTCATTTTCTCGCGGCAGCACGGTCATTTTTACCCAACAATCTTCTCTTTTATTCCTTTGTCTCTCTCTCTCCGCTACCCATTCCCGGCGACGTATCTCTCTCTCCTTCTCTCTCTCTCTCTCTCTCTCTCTCTCTCTCTCTCTCTCTCTCTCTCTCTCTCTCTCTCTCTCATAGCTTTCAGCAGCAGCAGAGGCGGCGCGACGCAACTCGTTTTACTATCGCGACCTCGGCGCCGGGCGGCGTCGCCAGAAACTAACTGAAACGTCGCCCGGAACGACTCCAAGGCTGCAGCCCTGCCCGGGCCGCTCTATTGTTAGCGTGCGCGAGAGCCGTCATTCGGGCAGAGCAGTGGTGCGGGGCGGGGACGGGGGCTGCTGGCTGCTCTGCTGGCACTGTCGGTCGGAATAATCACAAACACAACAAAATGACGCAAGCGTGAAATTAACCGCCATTTGCAAAGAAATATACAACAACACGAATCACAGCAGTCTTCGAAACTGCAGCGCTGACACCTCGACAAACACCGCACCACCGCACCCCCGCGCGTCTCAAGTCTCGCGAGACTTTTGAACTCCGCTTGCGATAGCTCGCCTCGGTGGCGTTGCGTGGAGGAAAGGGGGGGGGGGGCCTCGCGGGGGGCAGCGCCCCGGCGCGGTGCAGAGGGAGGGAGGGTTGCGTTCGGCTCATTCTCAAACGTCACGCGAAACGGGTCGCCTGCCTGCCTGCACGTTACCTTCCGCGGTAACGGTCGTCACGAAATATGTGGAAGAACAGTCTGTCCCCGACCCGACCGATGTAGCTCAATGTCGCCTTATTATTTTTTCTTCATCCGTCCCCCACCCCTCCTTATCCCCTCCCCCTTCTCTCTCTCTCTCTCTCTCTCTCTCTCTCTCTCTCTCTCTCTCTCTCTCTCTCTCTCTCTCTCTCTCTCTCTCTCTCTCGGCTGGACGCCCAGCTCGTGTTTTAACGAGTTGCCGTAACATTTTATATGCCGGTTCCTTGCGCCACTCTCCTCCTTAGGGGTGTGGTGCGCTCACCTCGCCCCGCCGCACCCCGCCGCACCCCGCCACACCCCGCCACACCCCGCCACACCCCGCCACACCCCGCCGCACCCCGCCGCACCCTCACCGTTGTAAAAACGCAACGCCCACCTCTAATTTCGCGGGCGGCGCGCGGCGGGGCGGAGGCGGAACTGGCTGCGTGGCGTTGCGGTGGTTGAGGGCGTTCGCTCTAGAGGGCGCTGTCTACAGTGCGGTAGGCAGCAGATGGGGCCGTGCGATATGGTGCTGCGAGAATGCTGTGTCCACTCGTCTAACCAAAATCAAGCCAGAAGGCCAAAATTGAACAACAAAATTTAAGTAACTCCACCACCAGGCCCTCAAAAAATCCTCAAAAAAGTCAGAAAAATCAAAATAAAATCAAGAAGAAAAGTACAGAAAAATAAAAAAAAATATATAAAAGGCGGGAACTAATGAACAAAACACTGAAAAAAAAAGAATATTTTATAGATTTAAATATAGGGGAAAAGATCAAAATTAATCAGAAAGTGACAAATTGTGTGAAGAATTCAAAATTAAACAAAAAATCAGAAAAATTCAATTAAAAATTAAAAGTCAAAAAAATCATTGTACACGTTTAATATGAGTGATGCCCCCCGACGGTATAACTTCTCTGGGACTCGTGCCCTTGCTCCACCCCCGTCCCCGATTCCCCTCCCCCCTCACTCCTCACTCCATCTCACTACGTTTGGCGAAGCTGCCGCGTGTGGCTAGGAGGCCCCGCGAAGGCTCGCTGCCAAACGCCTCAGTAAACAATCGGGTGCACTATACAGCGGACAATGTTGCTGCTGGTTCGCAACACACGCAGTCGATGTGCGGGGCGGGGCAACCGTATCTCATACTTTTTAATGAAGTACTGTACCCAATTTGCTGTGTGTGTGTGTGTGGGGGGGGGGAAGGGAGGGAGGGAGGGAGAGAGAGAGAGAGAGAGAGAGAGAGAGAGAGAGAGAGAGAGAGAGGGGAGAGAGAGAGAGAGAGAGAGAGAGAGAGAGAGAGAGAGAGAGAAGAGAGAGATGGCGACGTGAGGGAGAGTAAGTAACCAACTTGAAGTCTGCACGTGGAAGTGTGTAACTCGGCAGCTGTTCAATGAAAAAAGGGTCAAGCTCGCCAGTTGTACACTTGTAAGTGTTCAACTCGAACGTTGTGCACTTGCAGGTGTTCAACTGCCCCGTAAAACACTTCCCAACTGAACACCTGCAAGTGCAGCACGGTCGTGTTGAACACTTACAAGGGTACAACGGGCGAGTTTGACCATTGCAATATCAAAGCTGCCGAGTTACACACTTTCACGTGATGACTGGAAGCTGCACACTTCCAGTTGCACACTTGGTTTATCAGTGTACAGAGACAGACAGACGGACGGACAGACAGAAACAGAGATTCGGATGGAGGCGAGAGCGTGAAAGGGAAGTGCCTCGGTGTGACATTTCCGACTACTTTACAGGTGCTAATGCCAACATCACACTCCATGTCAATATTGTACTTTTGAGAGATAGGCTCCGCACTCTAGAATGAGAACGAGGAAGCAGAAGTGGTGTGACGACTGACGACTCCCCACCCGCCTCTCCCTCTCTCTCTCTCTCTCTCTCTCTCTCTCTCTCTCTCTCTCTCTCTCTCTCTCTCTCTCTCTCTCTCTCTCTCTCTCTCTCTCTCTCTCTCTCTCTCCCCCTCTTCCCCTCTTCCCTCTCCACTGACCATGTCCGCTGTGTCGTGGAATGTGCCCCCTTTTTAACCCTAGAAGGGGGGAGAATGCCGCAATTAAGAGCCGGCCCGGGGGCCACAGAGCCACGATCGGAACGTAAGGAGAGGGAAGCGGGGGTAGAAGGGGTGGGGGTATAGAGGGGCGGGCGAGTACATTCGTGTCGCGGGGGAAGGGGTTACGGGGTGGGGGGGGGGTGGTGGCGACGTGCTGAAGGCAGGGCAGGGGCAGGGCAGGGGCAGGGCCGGGACGTCCAACCCCGCCGCCAGCCATCACGGATGGGCACAGGCGCGTAGCCAGGGGGGGGGTTTAGGGGTTAAAACCCCCCCCGAAACTCCGGCCCGGAAAGGAAAAATGGAGGAGAGGAAAGGAAAAGAGAAGAAAGAAGGGAAAAGGGGGAAAGAGAGGAGAAGGAGGAGAGAGAGAGAGAGAGAGGAGAGAGAGAGAGGAGAGAGAGAGAGGAGAGAGAGAGAGAGAGAGAGAGAGAGAGAGAGAGAGAGAGAGAGAGAGAGAGAGAGAGAGAGAGAGAGAGAGAGAGAGAGAGAGAGAGAGAGAGCAGCGTTTTGACGCGCAAGTCAAGACAGGCTACGGGGGGACAGGTGGTAAGGGCTGCGGCTAGAGCGAAAAGTGAGCCGTGGGTTAAACGCCGTGCGTGTCTCTGCCTGTCTGTAGGCGTTGTCCGTTACTTTAGTCTTGCGTTGGACGGGAACGGGAGGCAGGCGCTAAGTCTCCGCAACTGCACGGTTCTCCTTCGTGTCATCTCCCGCACTCGCTCCTGCTTGCTGCGCCACGCGTCCGCGCCGTCCGTGCCGGTCTGTGCCTGTCTGAACAGGTACACTGCATACAACAGAAATGTTTTCATTTGTCTTACCTTGTAGCCGTCATTCTAGCAGGCTGTCTTTTACGCTCTTCTTTTCCTCATCTCGTAATACAAGCGAACATGTACACACCCCTGAAAGGTAGGCAACCCGCGAAGCGCCTGAACACTCCAAAACCCCCCCCGAAATCTGAGTCTGGCTACGCGCCTGGATGGGCATTGCTGTGGCTGTACGGTTGCGGGGCAAGGCGGGGCGGGGCGCGGGAGCCCTTATCCACCTTGGCGATCTGTTCTTCTATTTCGTTGGCGTCGTTAACATTCTACCCGCACTTTAATAGAGCCGCAATTCATCATCCCTCTCCTTCCCATCCCCTGCTCACTCCTCATTCCGCACTTCCACCCCCTCGTAACCCCCTCTCTCTCTCTCTCTCTCTCTCTCTCTCTCTCTCTCTCTCTCTCTCACTCTCTCTCTCTCTCTCTCTCTCTCTCTCTCTCTCTCTCTCTCTCTCTCTCTCTCTCTCTCTCTCTCTCTCTCTCTAGAGGGCCGCGTTGCGTTGACAGATATAACACTCAATATTATACCGCCACACGGGCGGGATGGAGGGCCGCCACAGAACAGACACCTGGTCTGCACGCCGACAAACGCAATATGCGCCCAACGACTAGCACTCGCCTGCTATTCTAGCTTTCGCTCCCGCCACAGTTTTTTGTCGGGTTGACCTATGCGAACCCCCTGCTCACTCTAGAAAAATTTAAGTGTGTAAATACGTCACATACACGTGTATAAATGTGTGAAAATTTCCCAACGTATCCTGTCATCTTTGTTAGTGTAAAGTACTTCAGGAAGAAATGCAAGGTTTTTTCATTCGTTGTGTATATGTTATTGTGTGTGTTTGTGTGTGTGAGAGATTGTGTGTGTGAATGGACATTCACACACATTGAGGTGTGTGCCCTTCACGCACTTGGGTGCCTACCTTTGGTCACCCACCACCCCCACCGCACCCCACTCAATCCCAGGCGAGGAGGAAACAACTCTGAAATTTTTGAAGACCTCACAAATTTAGAAAAATTGGGATAAATTCGAAAAATTCTGAAAATTCTGGAAAAAATTTCGGAACGATCACAAAAAAAAATTAAACTGTAAGCAAAACCTAACAAAATTTTTAAAAAAAGTCAATAAATTCACAATAATTTACACAAAAAGTTGTTTCCCCCTCGATCCCACGCCACCACACTCTACTCCAGTGTATGGCATTTTTCGCAGCGGCCCCGCGGGGCGGGGCGGGGTGGGGCGCCGGGCCTGCGGGCGCCAGGGGCCACCGGCGGGGCGCTGCGCGGCGGCGCGTTAGCACGTTTGCGTTTGTGGGAATTCATTTCGGCGATGTAGTGGTCTGACGCGTGACACAGACCATTCCCGGGGGCCGCATCCGAGGAGCAAGGGAGGGAGGGAGAGAGAGAGAGAGGAAAGAGGATGAGAAAGGAAGAGAGGGAGAGGGAGTGGGAGAGAGAGAGGAATGAGTCTGTCATTTCCAAACGTAGTGTGGTGCCATAAACCCGCCTGCTCGGTGCTCGTGAGCGTGGATTTCATTTCCTGAGTCCCGCCCGGCTTCAAACAGGGGCGGTCGGTGGAGGACAGGGGGAGCGGGGGGAGGGGAAGGGGAAGGGGTCTGAACCACAATCAAGGCCGATTCTCCACACGTTGCTCTGACGTTTTGTTTGATTCAATCAGCGTGCTGTCCGATTGCGGCGATATACTCTGAAAATCCACCAGTGGGACAGGACAGTGTCCATGATGGCGCCAGAGGCGGCCAGAGGGGGCCAGAGGCCCCCACTAAGGATACAAGACATTTCGCCCGGCATTTCATAGCATTTTCAAAACCAACTTTGCATCTTTTTTACTTTTGTTGAAAAGTACAACAAAGCTTATCTCATCGTAATTTTTTAAAGGGAAAAAGAAAACCTTGAAATACGCACACTTTCTTTTCCTTACCTTACAGAAGTTTGGTAAGGCGGCGGCGGTGGTGGTGGATCAGCGTTGGCCATAGGGGAAACAACTCTTAAATTTTTGCACACCTCGTAATTCAGAAAAATTTACAGTCGTTCAGGAAAATTCAGGGAAAATTCAAGAAAATTCAGGAAAATTTACACAAAATAAAGGTAAAATTCGATCGAATATTCACAAAAGTTGTTTAAAAATTCACAAAAATTCACGAAAATTTACAACAACAAAAATCGGAGCTGCGGACGGAATTCAGCGCTGCTTCCCCCTCGGCGTTGGCGTCGTGTCGGATGCACTGCGATGACACGGGTAATTTGTGGATGTCGTCGGCTCCCCGGGTTTGGTTGGGAGGGGGGGGGGGAGGGGGTGCTCGTGACGTCACCGCCCGCGCTTCGCCGCTGACCAGCGCTGAGGTGCCCCGCCTCGCCCCGCCGCGCCCCGCCGAAGCCTGGACCGAAATAGACCCGCCACGGGGAGGAGGCTGCGTGAAGACGCATCGCATCGCACCCGCGGCCTGCGCCCTGCCCTGCCCGACCCGACCCGATCCGCACCGACCCCCGCGAGAAAAAGGCCGGATTAGTTGTCGGGTATTCGGGTCGGTCGGAGGCAGACCTGCAGCAGGCCTATCTGGCAGGGGCTGCCAGGGCAGGCGGCCGCTACCTGCTGGGGCCCAGCCCAAGGGGACTCTCGCCTCGCACGAGTCCACGGAGGAAACTACTCTGAATTTTGAAATTCAATTTTTTAATTTATCTTCCATTTTGCTACAGTTTTTGTAAATTTGTTGCTATTTTTCTGAGTTCTGTTCAAAAGTTTTCGGATCTTTTTTCTGAATTTTACAGGATTTTCTAAAAACGCGGCTCTTTTCCAAAAAATAATAATTTGTAATTATTTCCCCTCTTGCTGGCCTTTGCGTGGACAATTTATCGAACTTGTTAGCTTCTTTTCGTAGGAACTATTCCAAATGATCTGCTCTGTTATTTTCCGTCTCAAAATTTGGAATGAGATCGTATGTTCTCCGTATGATTCCGTCCTCGTCGTAGGGATTCTCGCTATATGTATAGAGCACACGGTTTCGCATTGGTGAACGTGGTTGCGGGTGGTACACGTTTCAATTCTCTTATGCTATTGCATGACGCTTCCCGCCATAATGTAAAACCTGATTTAGGTGAACAGGTGTTCTCCCCCTCTGGCCGCTGCGCGGCGCGCACTGGTTCGGTTTCTGTTTGCTGTGTATTTCAGTTCACGGTGTACATTAAGGCGCCCCACCGCGCCCCGCTGCGCGGTCCTGGGGGCAATCTGAGCACGTCCTCAGGCACTTAAACTAAACCTCTCCTCCTCATTTCGCAACATTTTATATATATTTTTTATATATATTTCGCCGGGGGAACCAAAAAGCCGCACGTTCGAAGGAGCGTTCGCACGTGATCAAAGGAAGCGAAAGGGGTGAGGCCGCGGGGGCGGGGCGTGGCGGGGAAGGGTGGGGCGGACGGGGTGGAGTGGGATGGGGTTGGCGCGGCCAGTGCCGGACGTCCGTTTGGGGACGTCGGTATTATGCTAAGAAGTTGAGGAAGGTGGCTGGGGGTGTCTGCAGGGGTGGGGGGTGGGGGGTGAAAAAGGAAGGGGGAGAGGGAATTCGGGTGAGGGTAGGGGGAATCGCACAGATACAACCACTGCGCACCCATCGAACACGCAGCCTAATGCATACAGAGCGATTTTCCTTTGTCCTCTGCATTTTAGCAGATAGCATTACATTTTCAACTAGACGAAACTAAAAATATTTACAATGTAATATTTTTAAAAAAGGATAATAGTTTTGCGTCTTGCACTACGCGGGAATTCGCGACGATAAAACATGTAGCTTTAGCAGTTTTTTTTTCCTTACGATAAATTCCGTTCCTCCTCAGCCAAAAGTCCCCCCCTCCCCCCTCCCCCCTCCATTTCCCCTATACCAACCCTGGGGGCTCAATCGAATAAGCCTTGGTAAATCTACCCCACCAGCCTTTAGTGCGGCGGTATATTTCGCGTCGAACTGCCCGTCAGCTGGACGCGCAGGCTCATCTCCCCCACCGCGGTGCGGTGGACAGACCAGACCCCATCCGTGTACCGGGGTGTGGTGGGCGGGGCGGGGCGGGGCGGGGCGGGGCGGGGCGGGGCGCGCTCCTCCGGCATGCACCCATATGATGACTGCGCGTATGCTGATCGCGCCGCGTGCGCTCGGCGGCAGCCGGAAGCGCCACCATCTGGACAAAGTGGGCTCCGTAGCGTGATTCATATGTGCAGGCGGTCTATATTGCACTGCGGACGGGGAGGGAGAGAGAGAGAGACAGAAGAGTGTGTGTGTGAGAGAGAGAGAGAGAGAGAGAGAGAGAGAGAGAGAGAGAGAGAGAGAGAGAGAGAGAGAGAGAGAGAGAGAGTGAGAGAGAGAGAGAGAGTAGAGGGAGAGGGGAGAGAGAGAGAGAGGGAGAGGGAGAGAGAGAGTAGAGGGAGAGACAGAAGAGTGAGAGAGAGAGAGAGAGAGAGAGAGAGAGAGAGAGAGAGAGAGAGAGAGAGAGAGAGAGAGAGAGAGAGTAGAGGGAGAGAGAGAGAGAGTAGAGGGAGAGAGAGAGAGTAGAGGGAGAGAGAGAGAGTAGAGGGAGAGAAGAGAGAGAGAGAGAGAGAGAGAGAGAGAGAGAGAGGGGGGGAAGGGAGAGATGCAGTGAGTGTTTTTCAAGCAGCTTGGTCCTCCCGAGGGTCCTCCGCGGTGCGGTCGCGAGCGCGGACAAGCTATGCAGGTAAAGCAGTCGGAAGAGTTATCTGGCGGTGCGGCGGCTCGGCTCGGCTCGGCTCGGCTCGGCTCCTGCGGAGCGATAAGATAATTCAGGTGATGAGGTACGGTTATCGCCGCGGCCTGGCCGATAAAAGCTGCGCGAGAGACGAAGCAGGTTGGTCATGATGACTAGGGAGGACCGTACTGTTTCCTGCTCATCCTTGTAGCGTCATATGGCTTTATTCACTTGACTACCTTTGCGTCTTCTTTTTGGATGGTCTGAAGACTTTATTTTCGGCTCACGCGATTAAGATTAATGAAAGAATTGTTTAATTTATTGATCGCTGATTAAACTGTGGAAAGGAAAAGGCGTCCGGAGACGACTTTAGTCGACTAGGCGCCATTCAGGAACCCCATGCAGTCCACCTGCACCCCTCTTGTATTTGCTATAGAGCATTTTATGCAGTAAGTCGGGAATAAGCTATGAGCGTCGACTCGACATGCCAGGCACAAGTCTCATTGAAACTCGTGTACTTCTTGGCGTCTCACGTGTAATCAATGCGTAATACTTTGCAATGAAAGAAAATTTATTTTATGCAATATGGTGAATTTTAATAACATTGGCAGTAGGCTTAATATGTTACATTTAAGAGTAAAATAACAAAGCAAAAAACAAAATAAAAGGGGAAAAAAACGGAAAGTTTTCTGCAGCCCACTGACGTAACTGATGCACTTCTCTCTGGAGTTGTTACCCCCTCGCCGTGAAATCCCCAACGCGATTGTCCCCGATTGTCTTATCGTAGTGTGGTGTGTCGGTTAGGGTGCACTTCGGCGGGTAGGCAATGCGGGGACGCGCGTGCGCGAGTGGTTGCCTACCTTTAGGCCGTCGGGCGCGCGGCGACCCTCGGGTCACGGTCGTGAGGAGAGCAATCAGGCGAAGCTCCCGAGCAGTAAAACTCTAGTCATGAGCGCTCGGCCGCTGTGTGTGTGTGTGTGTGTGTGTGTGTGTGTGTGTTTGTGTGTGTGAGAGAGTGAGTGTGACAGCGCACCGTGCGCCTCGAGGGCGCGGTCGGGGTCGGCCGTGAGGTAGTTGGGCACGGAAGCGGATACGTTTTGGCAGAGCGCCCCGCCCCCACCACGCCCCACCTCACCCCGCCCCACCCCGTCCCACTCCGCCCCACCTCGCCGCACCACGCCCCTCACGCCCTCACGGTGGCGTCGGAACGCTGGCGGCAAATCCAAGGAAAGCTTTGCCCCGTAAAAAGTTGGACGCGGGCTCATTAGCTGCAAGGCAAGCAAAAATAGAAGGCGACGGAAAGTAAACTCGAGTGGCCGGTGTCTGCCGGGGCGTGGCGGGGCGGGGCGGAGCGGGGCGCGTCCCCGACCCCGACGGGGTGGAGAGCACGGCGGACTTTCTAACAAATTAAGAGCGGGCCCGAGCCAAACTTGCGCTAAAGATGCATTAGAATGAGTGAGCAAGAGTCAGCCCGTCAGGCGGGCGGGCAGGCGGGGGTTTGCAGGGAGGAGTGCGAAGGTGTGGTGCGCGGGGGAGCGTGAGCAGAGCGTGTGGCTCGCACGAGGTCTCGAGAGCAGCCTGCCAGCCCAGCCCGCCCACGTGTGCGCCGTGAGGGGATGAATATTGCAGCATGCGTTACGACCCGCAGTTAACCAAAGATAAACTTAGTTTGCACATATCCATACTCAAGATTGTTGGGTATTTTTTTAAAAAAATTCGTAGTTAAGAGGCATGAAAATTGTAATCCACGGAAACCGTACACTTAACAAACCTTGCTTCAGTGAAATGTATTGTTTTGTTGTTGTCGTTTTTTTTGTGTGTGTGTGTGTGTGTGTGTGTGTGTGTGTGTGTGTGTGTGTGTGTGTGTGTAATAATGTGTTGCGCTCAACAACACATTCATTCAAGCATTCTGCCAATACAACTTGAATATTTTCACCAAGGACAGAAACCGACGTTTCAAACAGAATATCGGGACAGGTGAAAATTGAGACTGCTTTTCTTTCTGTAAATGCAGGACTTTGTGACGTCGACTTCGAGGGGGAAAACAACTCTAAAAATTTTTGTATACATCTCGTAATTCAGAAAAATTTAGAAAAATTCACGAAAAGTTTGGTAAAATTTCTAGCAAAACTTCAGAAAAATTGAATAAAACTTCACAAAATTTGACAAAAATTCCCGGAAACTCACAAAAATTCACAACATTTGTACACAAAAACTCAAGAGTTGTTTCCCCTCGCGCGACCTAGTAGTCTCTCATTTCGCATGCACCGTGCGACACGGTTGGTGCGGGACGTCAGGTTTTCCTGCCCCGCCCCGTGTGCCCCGTGCGCTCCGCTGCCACTCCCGCTGCCGGTCCTGCTCGTCCTCCGCCCGCCCTGCAGGATGTACAGCTGGCTGCCGCTGGCTGCCGCTCGAGTCGGACCTACCCCACCCCTATTGTCGGTCGTTTTGTAATATGCCAGCTGGGCTGTTTAGATTGGTTCCTACGACTCCCTTTCGCCAGCCCTTCCCCCTCCTCCACCTCCTCCTCCTCCTCCTCTGCCCCGTAATACCTCACCACTTCGTCAAGTCTCCTGGAAAGAGGATTACGTTGGCTGCACTGAAACCGATCGGGTGGGCGGGGCGGGGCGGGGCGGGGCGGGGCGGGCGTGCCTCGTGGGAGGAATGGAGGAGCGGTGCGGGGAGAGGGCTTGTTATAATGCACAGCACGCAGATCACTCGGTTCATTCCGAGCCGCTGGTAACAGCTATTAGGGTAGGGTTCGCCCTCGCCCCCTACCCCCTCTACCCCGTGAAAGCCCCCCCCCCTTCCGCCAACCCCCACAGGACCGGCGGTCAGATGACGAGTATCCGCATGCCCGCGCGCCGCGCAGAGGGGTCGTTCAGTATAAATTCAGGCGTTCACCGATTTTTTTCTAATTTTTCTGGTGTTTTGTAATTTAGCTTGATTTATACTGATTTGTTTTAGATTTATTCAGTTTTTCTGATTCTTTCCGATATTTTCTAGATTTTTCCCTAATAGAAAAAGAAGTCCCCACTTTGTCCCTAAACAGGTCCAAAGTAGTCCCTCGAATTTTGGGGGGACTAAAAGGGGATTTTGCGGTTTTTGAAATCCCTCCGAAGTCCTTTTCGAGAGGAATCTCTATGAAGTCCTTCCTCGCGCATTTTAGGTCATTTTTAGCGCGTCATACGACATCAGATAGAGTAGATACTCTATGAATACATATATGAACATATGATATCATACTGAATTTTGAATGAGACATATAGGCGCTCTGTAGCCCTTTCAGATGAGATTGGAGAGTGGCATAGGAGGTACTTTCGAGGGACTTCAGAAGGGATTCCGTGGACAGGGATTCCGAAATCCCAAGTCCCTAGAATGCACCATCTGGATACATTTTAGGGATTTGGAATTAGGGACTCTGGAGGGATTTGGAATTAGGGACCTCAGAGGGACTTCCTTTTTTATTAGGGTTTGTCTTGATTTTTTTCTAATTTTTTGAATGAGATATTTTTGGTGTTCTTTTTTTTGAGGGTATGCACTTTCTTTTTTTTTGAGGGAAGGCAGTGAATGACCCCTCGCCCCTCGCGCCTCGCCCCACACGGCCCGCTTCGGGCTCCACGATATGAGCCCCTCGAACGTCCCCGTGCACTCACATTAACGACCGCGAATGACCACCTGCAGGTGTACACGACGGGGGGGGGGGGGATTTCGACCGTGAACATTGCGAGGAAGAAGTAATTTATGCTTCATTCGCGGGCTATACGGGGATACCTCTGTGAAAGCTCAGCGTATAGGCCCCGCGGAGTCCTGCCCGTAACACTGTGAGAAATATTCGTAAAAGTTACGGGAAAAGTTTCAGTGATAAATGTTGTCAAGTTACAAGCTTCCAGCTGTATTGTTAAGATGAATTTTTGACACCATGTGACGGCTTTGTTTATGTTGACGAGTAAAAATTTGCTGTTGCAAAAACTGCGATCGCAGTTTTTGCAACAAGCTTTCAACAAGCTTTCTTTTTATCACACATTTTTGTCATTATTGGTAGTAGAGAAAAAGTGTAAAAGTTGCCATGAGTTGCCGAAAAGCTTAAGGAACATGGAGCATATGTTTTTATTTTCCTGTACTACCAACTTTAGCAAATTTATAATAAATAGAAAGTTTGTTGTTGCGGGTCCGCCTATCCGAAAATATTGGCCGGGATGCGTTGGCCACCCTGTATTTTGTTTTCACCAGTGAAATTGTCATTAACGAGCTGAGTAACGCTCTGACTCCACTCGGAAAGCCGCGAGTAGCGGGTGTAGCGCGAAGCGACCTAATTCGAGACCCCCCCCCTCCGTCAGCCGCTGCGCCCTCCCTGCCCACCGCCTTTCCGGAATGGCACACCGTAACACCAGCCAAGGTCCTTCCCGAGGCGCCACGGGAGAGAAGGTCCGCGCGGCCGGCGCGGCCGCCGTTTCGCGCTGCTCAAAATGCGAGTACGGTCGTAAATTAGGTCTACCCACCCAGCAAGAGTGGGGAGGGAAGGGGGGGGGGTAGGAGAGAGAGAGAGAGAAAAAAAAATCAGCATTTTACGACAGAAGGGGAACCCGCTCTGGTAGAAAGCACCAGTGGCCGCAAGGGGGTCGAGAGAGGGGTCGAAGAATTAAGGGTATGGGGGGGCTGAACACGCTGCCATACGTGAAGGAGATGGTGGGAGGGTGGGCGGAGGTAGTGACGGTGAAAGTGGTACTACCCCGTATGGACGGCTCGGCTCGATCAGGGGCGCTCCAGGGATTATGGTTTTAGATTGGGAATTAATGCAGCCCATTGGTGAGGTAGGAGGGGTCGGGAGGGGGCCGAGCGGAGGATGGGGGGGGGGGGAGGGGGGTTCAAGGAACCACGCTCTTAAGGGAAGGAAGGGGGAGAAGGGGAGGGGGTAGCAGGAAGGAAGGGGGTGAGAGAGGGAGTAACAGCACTTAACGCGAGAACAGGGGGATGGATAAGGTTCCGTCATCATTAATTTCAAGCGTGTTCAGGGCGCGAGATAATTGAGCGTAATAGCTGTGTAGGTTATGAGCCGCCTACCCCTCCGTGGGGGGGAGGGGGGGGAAATGAAGTGGGTTACAGGGTGATCAGGGTGGACAAGACTTGTTCCGCGCGGGAGAATCTCGGGCTACATCAAATTGAGCTTGTGCTAAAATTCGCAAACGCGCGTCACGCTATATTCGCCTGCTGCTCGTTGCGGAAATGTCGAGGCTGCCGCCGGCATTCTCGAGCAGTGCCTTCGTCAGGTCAGTCGGCACCTCCGTCGCCCCGCGCCTCCTAACGTGCCACCCTCGCGGCAGCAGCGTTATATGGCGTGCGGCCCTACCCGAGTCGGCCTGGCGGACTGGCCCTGGGCCGTCGCCATAGAGACGCCCGAAGGCCGCGCCGCGTCGTAGGCCACCCGGCCGACACGTCAGCGGCGTGCCTCCGGGAGGGCGCCCGCCCCGCCCCGCCCCGCCCCACCCCACCCCGCCCTGCCCCGCCCCGCCCCGCCCCGCCCCGCCCCGCCCCGCCACGCCACGCCCCGCCCCGCCCCGCCCCGCCCCGCCCCGCCCCGCCCCGCCCTGCCCCGCCATGGGCACAGCAGCTGCCGACACCGCGCCCCTCCAACGACATGCAGCCCCGCCGCAAAGCAGCGCTTTGGAGTGGGGGCGAGAGGAAGGGGGTGCTGGGGCTGATGTATATACGGCGACGAATATTGCACTTAGCCGGCAGAAATGAATCAGGATCTGCTAGTTGTATGGCATCCCTAATGGCCTAGAATGAATGTTTATAGGCCGTTATTGCCTTATTCTCGGCAGGACTCCCGCAGGCCCGCGCAGGGCCCCGCAGCCCCGCCCTCGCCGCCAGGAGGTTCCTCCGCATGATCTCGAGGCAGAGCCGGGCCGGGCCGGGCCAGGGCGGGGTTTTGGACAAGACACCGCAGTGTTGCGGGCAGGGGAGAGCCACTCATGCAAAATGTGTACAGTGATTGTTTTGACTTTTGATTTTGTCTATTTTTTTTTATTTTATTTTTTTTTACTTGTTTTGGTTGATTTTGAAGGGAATGTTCAGATACTTTTTGAAAAATTTTGATCTATTAAGCCCCCCTTCCCCCTTCCCCGTGTTTCTGAGCGTTTGCAACTTTATTTCGGTGTCTTGTTGTTTTTGTTTTACCTCTCGATTTTTTCGGATTTTTCTGTTTCGTTTTGCTTGATTTTATTTTGATGTTTTAGATTTATTACTTTTTAAACTATTTTTTTGAGGTCCTACAATGATGTTTCGAAGTGAACCCCCCCCCCCCCTCCCCGGTTTGCGGGTCCGCCTATACCCGTCTCAACCGTATACTTGCCTACCTCAATTTACACCCCGGACTTTACGATCGACGTTGTCCAAATCGCGCGGTTCCTCAGAAAATTACACAGAACGCAGAACCGAAATGAGGGTTTATGAAAAGCACTCCACAGTGATTAAAAGAACTCCATAACCAGCCTTCAGTGGCCCCTTGAAAAAAAAAAAGAAGAAAAAATACCTTCCCAATACCGAGTTCCTCCTGCGCGTTATTTTCCTGCAAATTGTGAGTGAGGGTGTCTGTTCTTCTCATCGTTTGGCCATGCTGCCGACGCCCCCTTTTCTTCCCCTCCTACTCTCTATCTCCCGACCTCTCTCTCTCTCTCTCTCTCTCTCTCTCTCTCTCTCTCTCTCTCTCTCTCTCTCTCTCTCTCTCTCTCTCTCTCTCTCTCTCTCTCTCTCTCTCTCTCTCTCCCCCTCTCTCACCAAGGACCAAGGGGAGGTGACGTCTTGAAGAAATAGTGGGGCGTGGCCTGGGCAGAGGGGTTGGGCGCTGCCGCCGCCGCACTGCACACTACGTGTTCGGACTACTCTCCTCCACTCACCATCTCCCTCTCTCTACCTCTCTCTCTCTCTCTCTCTCTCTCTCTCTCTCTCTCTCTCTCTCTCTCTCTTTCTCCCTTCAACACTCTCTGATCCTTCTTTTCTTCTCTCCTCCTTTCCTCTCTGAGTTTTCACCCCCTAATGGTTCGCAATCGCTCATTTCCTGCTGCACCGATAAAAGACGTGCCCCTTTCTTCTGGCGTCAGCCGTCAGACTCTCTCTCTTTCTATCTCCCTCCGCCTCTCTCTCTCTCTCTCTCTCCCTCTCTCTCTCTCTCTCTCTCTCTCTCTCTCTCTCTCTCTCTCTCGTTTCGTCCGCCCGCCGCAAGAGCCGTGACTCTCATGTGAGAGGTGCAGCCCTGCTAGCGGGGCAATACACCGCACCGATACAGTACTTTGTACTTTCATATGTGAAATCAACACTTTAATGTTTCCAAACTATAGAGTCGCTTTATAGTATTGCTGCAGCTTGCAGAGACGCAATTTTGAAATTTATTTCCATAGAATCGAGTTTCAGGTGACCAGAACTCTCGGTGATACAGCAATAGCTGTTCATGGGGGATGGTCCGTTCACGGACTGGCGGCTGCGCCTAAGTTGTAGGTGTCCAAAGTTCACAATGAACTGCTGCTGTTGTAACCCGAGTTGAAGTTGAAGGCAGTCGGCCGCGGCCGGGTGTTCCCTCTAGGGTCCCTGCGGGTGCCTGTTGCTGTCGGTCATTCTTGCAGGGCGGGGCGGGGTGCGGGGTGGGGTGCGGCGGGGCGGGGTGGTGTGGGGGGAGGTGGGACCAGGGAGGACCCCATCCATCCGTTGCTTTGCATTATCCCCCCATCAAGTCACTCGGTTTGGCAAGCGGGCGCGCTGAGCGAGGGGGTGCGGGGCGGGGCAGGGTGGGGTGGGGCGGGGTGGGGCGGGGTGGGGCGGGGCGGGGCGGGGCGGGGCGGGGCGGGGCGGGACCAAGATCGGGGCGGCGCCTCTTTGAAGTACGGTCGCAAGCACAGCGGGGCGGGGCTGGACGCGGCTAAGCGGGGCCTCCGGGGGCGCATCGCTGTGCTGTGCTATTTGATCGAATAACTCCCACCCCGCCCGCCCCGCCCGTGCCGGACAATGGTGGTGGCCGATACGGCCGATAGGGGCGCTGCTGCTGCTGCCGACGCTTTTGCCGGAGCGGACGCGTTTATTTGCTAGATTTCCAGCTGAGCGGGGCGTGGTGGCCAGGCGCGAGGCGGGTCGTATCAGATTGTCAATCTGAAGCTCGGGCTGGGCGATAGAGGACAGCTGCTCATTACCATTCGCAAGTACGTCGCGCGCGATCGGGCCGCGCGTCGCACCTGTGAGCCTCCCCGCCCTGCCAGGGGGGCTCTAGACAGCCGCCTGAAAGGTAGGCAAATTGTGCTACAAAACCCCTGTATGTAGGCAACCTGAAGGGCACCGCCCCCCCCCCTCCCCTCCCCTGCGTCCTGCCCCGACGACGACGCAACCCTCCGCTACCAGGAGCTGCTTCCGTCACCTAATCATTATAGTAACATTCTCCGCGGTAATGTGATTCCTGCAGGGAAAACTTTCGCGTATTATCATGTCGGCTGTGCAAGAAAATACAAATTGACTTCTTCGATGAAGAGAGAAGAGAAGAGAAGAGAAGAGAAGAGAAGAGAAGAGAAGAGAAGAGAAGAGAAGAGAAGAGAAGAGAAGAGAAGAGAAAGTTTTAGTTTGTAAGTGAGCGTCTGCAGTTTAAATTTTTGACTTTTGTTCGAACTCCTTAACTCTCCTAAACGGGATTCGAGGATGGCATTGTGCCACATTGTGTGTAAAACCTCGACCGTCTAGTGTTGCAACGGCGCACTAAAGGTGTTGAATCTCCATTGTTCCGAGTTTGGAATTATGGGAACTAAAGGGGGTTGAGATGGGAGTGTGAGCGAGCTAGATAGAAATAGGGCGCGAGAGGAAGGACGAGAGAGAGAGAGGGAGAGCGAGTGAGTGAGAGAGAGAGAGAGAGAGAGAGGGGGGGGAGAGAGAGGGAGTGAGAGTGAGAGAGACAGGAGCCTAAGAGAGAAGGAGACAGAAAGGGAAGATTATGTCCGCAGCGAAGACACGGGGAGGAGGAGGGTAGGGAGGACAACGGAGGAGACACCGAGAGGGACGCCGGGACAGTTTTCCCTGAAGGGGTTGCTCAGTCGGGCGGGGCGTGGCGGGGCGTGGCGGGGCGTGGCGGGGCGTGGTTGGACAGGTTGTGCCCGCGGCGCCCGATGGCCGGCGGGCCCCGCGGCGGGCGCCTGCTGCCGCGCCAGGGCACGTCGAGAACGAGGGCCTTGATGAGGGGCGCGGGGCGCGCGGCGGGCTGCGGCGTACAGCGCGGCGGGCCTGATGGCTGCCGTAACTTGGTTGGACCCCACAAAGGAGATGTTGGTAACAGTGTTGTCCAGCCCTACTGCCCGACCCGGCCCGGCGGCCCGGCGGCCGGCACCAGGGTGTCGCTTCCCACCCGGTCACTTCCGCCTCCGCCCAGCAGGGCGGCGCGGGGGAGAGATGGCGTCAGCGTGACTAAACCTCAGGGCAGGAAATGGAGCCCCGAGTCCGAGTCACACTGCCACGGTAAAAACAATGTCTGACTTTTGCTTTCTGGAGGAAAAATGGAAAAGTTTGACACACGACTCCCCGATTTTGAGGAAAACTCCTCAGATTTTCTGGACAGACCCTCAAACATGAGGTAAATTCCCTTAAATTTTGAGAAAACATTCTTCAAATTTCAGGTTATTCCTCAAAATCAGTTAATTTCTCGAAGTTTTCTCTGTTTCCTCAAAAAAACAAAAAAAAATATCAGATATTGTTTTTACTGCGTGTGCCCAGAAAGAACTAATTGTTTAGATGAACGAGATTTTTCGAGGTAACCTGTTACTTTGATTTGTTTTAACCAAGGAAAAGTGGAAAGAAAAAAGTACAACGCGAAGTCAGGAAGAAGTAAAGGTTTTCATTAAATTGAATTTCTCCAGGCGACCGATTTCAAAAGGTTTTTAGAGGAAGTACAACTGGCCAGTGTGTAGGCGGGGGAGTTTTTCATGATGTTCGTTCGGCTGCGCTGCGCGGCCGCGAACCGCGCGCCTCTGAAACGGCCAGCACACACGCACAGAAATGTAATAACTCGTTTCAATTAGTTTTATTATCCATTCTCGGAAACGGTTGCCCAGTCCAGCGGCTCGTGCTCGTGGCCGTGCAGGGCGGGCGGGGGAAGCGAGGGAGGAAGGCACTCGTGGTCAAGCGTGGCGGAGTACAGAGTAACACTGTCGTGGTCCTGCCCTGCGCGCCAACCTTTTTTGGGAACGTTTTTGAAACCCAGGGGAACATTATATCGGAAGCTCGCGATTTTTTTTTTTTAAATGAGGTGCAGTGAGGTCAGTGCACGGAATTTTTCCAAGTGTCTGTGTCTGCCTCGAAAAATGCGGGACATACGTTCTCAAGCCGAGCCTGGCGATCAACGTATCGAAAGCTGGCGCGTTTGCGCACACGGCAAAAACGAGTTCTGGGTTTCCCAGGGGAATTTGCACATTCGAATGAGGTACCATCTTTCCCAGGGGATGTCCTCGGTTATCCAGGAAAAACTCATCGGAAAATCTACTTTTTCCCATTACATTCACTGGGATTCCAACTCTCCTGGGAATCCCAGTACTCGTTTCTACTGTGCATTTGGACGCGTCCCTGGTAGCCGGAGCCGGACCCAGCCGTTTGAGAACTCTGTCAGCGCAGCCGGGCGGACTTGGCCCAAAATCCTTGGTGAATAGGAGACACTTCTCGATGACTCGTCTGCGATCGCGGCTCGGAGAGAAAAGTCAATCAGGAGAGCGGGGCGGGGCGGAGCGGGGCGGGGTAGGGCTGTGCGGTTTTCCGGTTAACCGGTTCAGCGGTTCGGTTTTTTGCTGAACCGGCTTTTCGGTTTTAGATTTTTAAAAAAAAACGGTGCACCGATTAGCTGTGAAACCGGTTTTGCACCGAACGTTCGGTTTCGAACCGATGAACCGGAACCCCGGTTTTGATCCTGTGAACCGGTTCGAGTAAGCTGAACGGTTCCGGTTCGGTCCGGCCAGGGGAAGGGAGGGGGTGGAGTGAAGGCGAGTCAAGTCTCGTGCGGCTAGCGCCGAAGAACTGATATTTATCGGTATGAACAAAAAATACGTGTCATGTAATTTTTAATGAAATGCGATTTAATAATCTTCTTTCTGTATTTATGTACACTTAATTAAAATGAAATTGAGCCTAAAAAGTCCTTTTGGCATTTTTTTAACGGTTTCTAGCGTTGAGTTAACGTACACCGGTTCTGTAAAAAAAACACGTTTTTTTTTTTGGTTTTTAAACACGGTTCATTTAAAAAAAAAAAAACGTTCATTAGCAAAAACCGGTTCATTGGAAAAAACCGGTTTGGTGGAAAAAACCGGTTCATTTGGAAAAACCGGTTTTTTCCACCGAACCGGTTAACCGCCGACTCGAACGGTTTTTCGCTGAACCGAATACCGGTTCGGAAATTCCTGAACCGCACAGCCCTAGGGCGGGGCGCCCTGGCTTCTGTAAACACTGCGCCGCGCCGCCTGCGCCTGATTGTCCATCGCGTCGGGGGACATGGAGGGAGCGGGGAGCTCGCCGCGCGCTGCGCCTCGCTGCTCCTCCTCCTCCTCCTCCTCTCAATAGCCTCCCATTTCGACATGGCCGTCTCTCTCGCGCCGCAGGGGCGGCCCCACCTGCCATCTGATTCCGAAGATCGCTTTCGTCTCTCCTTCCTTGTCGCACCTGTGGCGGTCCTCTATGATGAGAAAGGCAGGGGCCCATGAGTGCGACAAGGAAGGGGAGGCGCGAGAGCGATCTTCTGAATCAGACGGCTGCACAGCGAGCGCAAGCACAAGTAGAAGCAGTAGAAGCGCCTCGGCATGCACCAGACTGAAGAGCCGCGATCCACCGCGCCCGCCCCGCCCCGCCCCGCCCCGCCCCGCCGTGATGGCAGCATCCTTGCGCGGGGTCCTCCACACCCTGCCCTGCCCCGCCCCGCCCGCCCCGCCCCGCCCCGCCCCGCCCCGTCTGTACGGAGTAATCAATCACACAAAAGACAGCCCCGCGGCGTCCCCGTCGAGTGGGTGGCCGAACAACAAAAGGACGCCCGATTGCTGTTCGGCCCCGGGTTGTGTTCGGCGCGCTCTCCTCGCCTCGGCACACGTCGCCGACGACTACTGAAACTGAAACCACGCGCCCGGGGCCGGGGCGGTTATGGCGGGTCTCGCGCGGTGGATAAGCGCAGGCAGGTAGGCTGCTGACCAAGGGGGAAACAACTTTGAAATTTTTGTACTCCTCGTAATTCAGAAAAGCAGAAAAATTCAGAAAACATCATGAAAATTCACAAAAATTCAGGCAAATTCACAAAATATTGGTAAAATTCTCGCAAGAATCCGGTAATATTCTGTAAAACATCACGAAAATTCACAAAATTTTTCTAAATGCGTGCATTATAATTAAATGGAGTGATAATTTTCTTTGAGAAATCGCCTGATTTTTATGCGATCCGTCCTAACTGGTAATGTAAGCTCACCGCTGGGCGGAACGCGGAGCGCGACAGGGCGGTGCTGACGTCTGATTCCGCACATCGCTTTCGCGCCACCGTCCTTGTCGCACTCGCGGGGCCCGCGGCCCTGCCATCCCCAACATGCGGGGCACTGTCATGGGTGTGAGAAGGGCGGCAGGTACGGTAGCCATTTTCTAAAGCGGAACGTCTGACTGCCGAATTCGCGACGGGTTTGTTCATCCCTTCGTGAGGCGCGCTCTCGCCCTGCCGCGCCTGCGCCCCATAGGAGTAAATACGGAGAGGAAAAAACGGGGGGATGAGAATGAGATCCGAGACCGTCCCTTTTGCAAATACTAAGGAAAATGCCCGCCTCGCCTCGCCTCGCCCCGCTGCGCTCGGGCCGAGCCAGTTTTGAAAGTTGTCCCTGGAGGTGCGCGACGTAGGGGTCGAGAGCAGGGGTTAGGAGGAGCGGGGTCACATCCAACGTGCCAACTTCAATATCAAAGGCGTCTGCTGCGTACGGCACTTTATTTTGCCCTTGAGGAGACTGGGAGAGCGAGAGAGAAAGCGATACCCTCTCTCCCCCAGATGTTGGCATTCCCTGGGCATTCCCTGGTCAGTGCAGTAGCACCAAGGCTGCGCGGCGAGGGGAGGGGAGGGGAGGGGGGAGGGGAGGGGAGGGGGGAGGAGAAGAGGGGAGGGGAGGGGAGGGGTGAGGAGAAGAGGGGAGGGGAGGGGTGGAGGGGGAGAAGAGGGGAGGGGTGGGGGGTGAGGGAGGTCGGGTGCGGCGGTGGCGGCTCTGCTCTGCTGAGTCTGCAGGCAGGCAGGCAGGCAGGCACGACAGGCACCCACCGGCGTAGCACAGCATCCACGTTCTCTCTCAACCGCCCGCTGTGTCTTTTCAAATAAATACCTTTTTGTGTGTGAATATCTCTTTGTGAGTGCATAACAGCGCAAGTGCAGTGTCAGTATAAAAGTGGCCTGATCGCAGTCTATTTTCTGCGCGGTGTTCATCATCAAGAATCAGGGCTCGGACGCGGCCAAGTAGTGCAGAAATTTATTTGGACATTTCTACCCGACCATTTCAAACGGACGTCTCCGCCGCTTTTCTTATAAGCAATTTCAATTTTTTGGTGAGTTGATGAGTCTCCACCACTGGCAAGAGAACGCAAGTGCTAACCAGAGATTTGGTTTGGGGTGTTGTCTTTGGAGGTTATGTAATCTCTCATCAGTCGGAGAAGCACGTTGGAAGGTTTATCAGAACACGTCTGATTTATATGCTTGTGTTATCAAAATAAAGTCTTCATGAATTTTTTCTCACTCTTGTAAAGAAAAATTTGTCCGTAAAACTTAATTTTGGTTGAGGTTTCTTTTCTTTTCCACATATGGCGTCAGTTATTCCAGAGTAGTTTAGTCTTCCCAAGTATTTTGATAGAATGTCTTTTGCCGCAATCTTTGTAGTACTAGCCATTTCAATTTTGTTTGTGTGGAATTCTATTACATTAATGATTTGATAAGAATCTGTTGCGGTCAAGAGTGGGACGCAACCCCACAACTTTGTAATTACCCCTGCGTGGTCCACTTTCAGTCGTAACTTGTATTTTTTTGTGTTTTAGTTTAACATTTATGTAACAGCTGTTTTTCTTTCCTTTTCTAGGATTGTGAGTCTGCCATGAATCAAAAGAGAAAGAGTCGGTCAAGGAGTAGATCTAAGAACAAGAAGCGCTCAAGAAGTAGGGCTTCAAGAGATGAGAACCACAAGAGCACATCATGCGAGAGACAAGATGATGAACAGCAACGGAGAGAATCAGAACCTGAGCAGGAGAAATGGCAGAAGGAGGAAATCAATCTACCAGAGTGGGAGCATGAAGTGCAGAAATGGCGTGAACTACAGATGGTAGTAAGTTGTCATCAGAATTCTAAATTCTTTATCTAGCCTCATAATGTGTTCCCATTCTCTATCATTTGTTTCCGGAGTGTATTTTGCATGAGGCTGGTTGGTATGTCAGCTTATCAGTTGCATGTCAAGACAGGCTGGGTGCCCTCCATTCCATGTCATATCCCTGGGGATCTCCTTGTCTATCCCCACCCCACCCCCTCTCCGGTTGTGTATGTGCAAGAGAGATGACTGCAGCTGATCCTCGCCGTGAGGAGCAAGTGAGATAGACGACCACCCCGCCCCGCCCCGCCCCGCCCCGCCCCGCCCCGCCCCGCCTCCGCTCCGCCTCCGCTCCGCCTGGGTTTCTGGCGCTACTCCCGGTCTCGGCCTCTGCTCCAGCTGTCTTAGGTTCGCGACGTCGACATCATGTCATTATTTTCCGTTTCAATTCTTAGCGAAGCGCGACCCCAGATGATGTCTCTAGCCAGAGGGACGGTATTCTAACGAGCGCTAACGTAGCGCTTATGTGTTTGCAAGACCCAGCAGCCCCGTGAGTGGGTGTGCATGCTTTGTTTAACCCTGAGATCTCAGGATGCATCGGAAAATATCTCCCCTCGACTGCGACCCTCGACCGCCACACGCGAATGGTTGTGCATGCTTGTTAAACCTTGAGATCTCAGGATGTACGTATAGGGGAAATATCACCCCCGCTTCGTCTCCCGAGGGGGGGATCACTCATAGAAAATGTGTACAGTTATGTTTTTGACTTTGGATTTTTTTTTCCTTTTCTTTTATTATTCAAAGAAAATTTCTGTCGCTCTTTGATAAATTTTGTTCTTTTACCCTGATTTCTGAAGTTTTTCAAGTTTCTTTCGTTTCTCGTTCATTTTTTCCTCGATTTTTCGGATTTTTCTGTATGTATTTTCTTGATTTGAAATTGATTTGTCTAAAATGATTTTTTGGGGGGCCGTTCAAAGATTTTCCGAAGTGACTCCCCTCTCGCCGGTACCCTCGACTGCGACCCTCGATCGCGTCCCGCGGGGAGCTAAAAATTTTGCACCTCGGCCTCGGCGACTTATGGTCCAAGCCGGGCCGGGCGTTGGCAAAGTGCGGAGGAAACCCCTCTCGCCTGCAGGATGATTCCGCGCCCTGGTTTCGTCGCTCTCTCCTTGTCGCACTTATGTGCAACGGCCATAAGGTGCAAGAGAGAGGGCACTACAAGACGGTGTTCGGAATCGCTTTGCTTCCCTGTCCGACCCATCCCCAGCAGCCCGCGGCCGGCGGCTGGACAGCGCTGTCCAGTCCCGCCCCGCCCCGTTCTCTCCCCTAATTTGAAAGCGTGACACTTAATCGGGCGTGTGATGTGTAGTAGTGTGAGGAACGCGCCGATACCGCGGGCGTGGCGCTCACCACCCGGCCCCCGTGCCGTGCTAGTGCCGTGCTTGGTGACAGATAAGCCCCAGCCCGTGCGAGAGAGAAAGCGAGACAGAGATAGAGTGAGAGAGACAAAGAGAGAGAGAGACGGTAGCAACAGCGCTACCAGTGCTGCCCCCTGCGGGCGCTGCGCGGAGCGGCGTCGGCGCGGCGTTGCGTCGCGTCGCGGCTGAGGCCCGTCCACATGCCCGCCCCGCCCCGCCCCCCGCCCCCCGCGCCCTCCCTGCCGCGGGCCCGGGCCGAGCCGAGCCCATCGCAGCGCCTCTGAACGCACCCTGGGCAGGGCTCCTCCAGGCCCCGCACCCCGCTTCGGGCCGCGTTCGGCTCGGGCTCGGTGGCGCTTCGGCTCAGGACAGCCGCGCCGCCGCCGGCCCGCCGCGGCGCGGCCAGCCCGCGCTGGCAGCCAGCGCGCCCAGCCAGCCCGGCCGACGGGGGAGGAGGCGGGGTCGCGCGGGGGGTTTACGCGAACGGCCCCTGCTGCTGCCGCGGCCGCCCCGACCGAGCAGCCAGCCGGCGCGGCGAGCCGGGTTGCGCGTCTGGGTGGGAGACGCTTCGGGCGTCGTCGGCTGGGTTCGGCGCCGCGGGTCGGGGACGCAGGGGAGTGGGCGGGGCGGGGGGAGGGGGAGGGGGGCGAGCGCCATACTGGCGGGGCTGGGCAGGGCAGCAGGCAGCAGTGCGGGCAGGCAGGCAGCCAGTCAGGTCTGAGCACTGGGGCCGCACAGCGTCCACGAGCCGTGCGCACAGCCCTGTGCCTCGCCCTGCTCTGCTCTTGCCTCTCGCTGCTCCCCTGCCTGGCGTGCCTCTGGCCCTGGCGTGCAGCCCAGCCCTCAGCGCCCAGCCAGGCCCCGCCTGCCCCAGCCGCACTTGCGCCCCGCCCGCTGCTTTGTGTGTGAACCGCTTCCCTGTCGCCGCCGCCGCCGGCGCCTGCCCTCCTGAGGATACCCGCGGCCCACCTCGTCGTCCACGTCTGTGAGTGTGCGCGAGGACGCCGCCGACGCGAACCGCCACCCCACCCTCAATGGAATAATAGTCGAGTCCTCCACCACCACCTCCTCCTCCTCCCAGTCCTCGACCAGGACCGTCGAGAGCAAGCCAGCCAGCCGAGCAAGCAACCAAGTCTGTGATAACCCTCCGGGACGTGAAGTGCGTCGAGCGTGTTGAGTGTGGTGCTCCAAGTGTGGTCGGAGACCGGCTTCAGCCAAACTATAGTCAAAGTGTCTTGAAAAAAGTGTTCGAATCAAGTTGAGATAAAAAATAACTGTGCATCGTTGTTGAATTAAGGTGAGTTCAGCAGCAACGGCGTCATTTATTTCTTGTAATATTTTTTTTTTTTTTACGAAATTTGTACGTAGTGTGATTTGGAGTAGAGTTGAGTGCTAGTCGAGGAAGAAGGTTATTTTTTTCTATCAGTGAGTGAATGTTACCAATTTTCTGAACCGAGTGGTGCCCAAAATATTTGGTTTCCTTTGTGGTGACAAGTGCCCTAACCTGTGATTTACATCGTGAACAACCACGGCACGCTCTGGAGTATGAGAAAGTCTGCGAGGTGAGTGGCCAACGCAATCATCTGCTTCCTCCTGTAACAAAACAATTTAGTAACAATCGGCCAGCAGCAGGGCCCGCGTGCAAGCCGGCCTGCGTCCTGCTGGCGGCGAGGGCGAGGCGGCATTAGGCCGCGCGTCCCCGTCATTAAAAATGTGAGCCAATAAGGTGGCCGTGGCGTGTCGTTATCGCGGCCGGGCCGCGCTTATCGTTATCGGCGTGGCAGGGCGGCCCCGGGCCCCGCCGCGCTATCGCCGCCGCCAGCCGGCGCGCCCGGGCGGGGCGGGGCGGGGCGGGGCAGGCCGTCTGATGCATGTCGCCGCCCCGCCCCGCCCCGCCTCGCCGTCCTGCTCTCCATGCTTGATTCAGGTTTACGAGAGCGTCCTATTATAGAGCAGGCCGAGTGGTGCGGGACGGACGGGCCGGGCCGGGACGGGCCGGGCCCCCGCCCGCGGGCGGGTTCCGCCCCCGCCTAGTTTCTCTAGCCGAGGAGAGCCCACTAAAAATAAGCAGGCGGACGACGACGATGTGGCTCTCGTGCCCCCGTCCCGTCACGACGTGGACCCCGCCGCCGGGCCGGACCGGCTCGTGGTGGGCGTCGGCGGCGTCCTGTCGATGCAGTCCTGTATGATGCAGTGGACGCCGGCGGCGGCTGCGTGGCCTTGCAGACGACGTGTGTCGTGTGCCCGGCCCGGCCCGCATGTCTTGACGCCCTTCGCGACCGCAGTCCGTCAGCGGTGGGCATTGTCGTCGGGCGGCCGAAGGAAGACAAAACTCGGCCGCCGCGCCGCGCCACTCCCCGAGGACTAACAATAAATGACAGTCGTGGTAGTCGATGAATGGAATCTTATTGTTGCGGGAGCGCTCCCCACTTTGGCCCCGGCTCGGCTCGGGCTGGGGTCCGGGCTGACGGCGGGCTCGGCTGGACTCGGCTCGGCTCGTGACAGGATGAGGCCTGTCCCGACCCGGCCTGACTCGCCCACGCCCGCGCCGCGCTTGCCGTCAGACGTCACCCGTTCGCACTCGGCGTGTGTCACTCTGCAGCAAGTTGCAGCAAGGCGATTCCGAACAGCGGTTTTGTAGTTTCCTCTCTCTTGCTCCTTATGGCAATGCGTAATGAGTGCAACAAGGCAAGAGCTACGAAACCAGTGTGCGGAATCACACATACAGAGGTGACGGACACTCGGCCAGCGCCGCGCCTCGCGACGGACGTGTCGTGTCCCCCTCGTTGCACCACTCCGACCATCGCACCTTCCGTATCTCTGTCTCTGTCGCTCTCACGGGGCGACGTCATACGGAGCAGGAGAGAGGACACTACGAAACGCTGCCCGAAATCACCCTGCTGTTCCGTTTCGTGTGACGTGTTGAGTGTGCCGCCCGAGCCGGGAGTCGAACCCGCCGCCCGCCGCCTCCACCGCGAGGTTGTCCAGGCAACGTGGCAGCGCAGCGCGGCTCTTAGCCGGCGCCTGCACTGATTCATACGAGCGCTCATCTCGCCCTGTCTCTCTCGCACTCATTGGGTGAGTCGTGTGGGCACGAGAGAGACAGAGCGTGCCTACACGACTCACCCAATGAGTGCGAGAGAGACAGGGCGAGGAGAGCGCTCCTCTGAATCAGTCCACTGCCCTGCCCTGCCCGCGAGGCTGGACAGGGCCGCAGCGCAGGTGTAATGGGCTGAGGTCTGGGCGCTTCCGGTCCGCCTCGGCACGGCTCGGCTCGGCTCGGCTCGGCTCGGCTCGGCTCGGCTCGGCTCGCCTAGGGGCCCTTCGACCTGCATACCTACCGTCCCCCAACACGAGGGCGACCCGAAGGGCTCCCCTCGCGTAGCCGGACACCCGGGGAGGCCTTGCATTCCCTCCTCGCCGTCACCCTTTCCTCCTCTTGACATACTCCATGGCGCTCCCATATGGGGCTCTGGGTATCTGGCCTGGGGGCGTTGGACCCTCAGAGGGGCTCGCTTCGCGTCGCGTGCCGGCCTGGGCCGGGGGGCGTGGCGGGGTGGGGTGGGGCGGGGCGGAGTGCACACATGGTGGTGTCGTGCCGCCCTAGCCGGCCCCGGTCGAGCCGCTTCGTTAGCTCACTTTCTTTCTGAACTCTGACCTTTTCCGCGCGCCTGGTGCTCTCGCCCGGCCCGGCCAGCTTGGAGGAGGTCACTGCCTCCACCAGCATCGCGGACTGGAGGAAGGAGGGGAGAGGCGAGGGGAGGCGCGTTCTCTCTCAGCTGCTGCTGCTGTGTCCGGGGCAGGTGTGGGGTCGCTCCCCTCCTGCATCGCATCACCGGTCGGTGGTGTGCCCTGGTTGTCGGCCTCCGCCCCTCCCCACCCCGTCCCGCCCCCGCGGATGCCCACCTAGCATTGATCATAAGAAGGGACGGATGCGCGGGGCAGGGCGGGACGGGGCGGGCCAGCCCGGGGCTTCTACCTGCCGGTGAAGGGTTGGAGACCCTGCGGTCACGCAGCAGCAGGGCGCGGGTTCAAAGCCCTGGCCGATGTCTGCCGCCCCGCGTCGTCGGCGTCCTCATCTCCCCCGCCCGTCTGTGCCGCCCCCGCGTGCTTTGGCCCGGGGGCGTTCCTGGGGGCGGAGCGGGGGCGGGACGACGGGGTGGTGGTGGACGCAGCCTGCCTGCAGCCAGCCCCACCCCTCTCCAACTGCGAGAAGGGCTGTAATTGAGAGTGATATCGCGGAAATCAGAGGGAACGCGGAGAGATGGAGCGAGGAGGGAAGTGAGCGCGCTAAAGAGAGAGAGGAAGGGGGGATAGAGAGAGAGAAAGGGAGGGCTCCAACCCCGCGAGCAAAGGGTGCTGCGCCGCTCCCCGGCGCCACTGTGAGGTGGCTGTGTAATTTAAACGGAGTGGGCGAGCCGCCACTTGTGCCCTGGGACAGCAGGGCCTCTCGCCTCCAGCCTCCAGCTGCTTGGAGATACACAGAGTGGCTGGGCGGGGCGGGGCGGCCTAGGCCGGGCCCCGGGCCGGGACTCTACGACGGCGTCGTTCGCCATCGCCTGTGTCAATGTTTGCGGACGCGTCGCCGACGGCGTCCCTGCGCCCTCGCGCCCCGCCCGCCCGTGCTCTCCAGGCTGCGAGCCGGATTTCCAGTCATCCTCCTCTGGATCAGGTGTTGCTCCCGGGGGCCCTTGCCTGCTGCCGGGGGCGTGGCGCGCGTCGCGGGGTGGGGTGGGGTGGGGCGGGGCGGGGCGCGGGGGGCGTTCCACGCGCGCCACGGATCGTTTGACGGCCACGTATCCGTCGCCATGGGCGCGGCCCATACTCCTTTCTCTCTTTCCCACGCGCGTTCCATGCGAACCTGGCCCCAGTTTTTCCCCCGGGCCGCTCGCTGGTCCGGTACTGGTCGCGGTGGTCGGTGCCGTTCGTGTCGCCACGGCCGGGCCGGGCCAGGACCAGATCGGGCTGGCGTTGAGGAAGGAAGCGAGGCGCGTGGGCGGGGCGGGGCCGCAGCCTGCCGGTACGCCCCGCCCCGCCCCGCCCCGCCACGCCCCGCCGGACTCTCAGATGAGACGATGCCAGCGCCGCGTTGGGCGCTGGCTGCTAAAGCGTCTCGTCGCGGCGCGGCGGGGCGGGGCGGGGCGCGGCGGCGGGCGCGGTTGCCGCTCAGCTGCACAATGCTGGGCTAGCCGCCGGCTGGCTTCGCGATGCCACGGTGGCGCGGGGCCTGTACTCTGCTAAAATGAAAATGCGCGTAATCAGCTGTTTCTGACAGGCTTTTCTTGCGCCGGGGCGTGTTGCGGCTGCGGCTGCCGCCGACGGCGCCGTCGTGTATTCTCGCGACGAGGAGGATGTCGGTGGCCAGGGGGAGGAGGAGGAGGGGCGAGGTGCTAAACAGCTGGGGGCAGGACGCACGGGGTCGCGAGGGCGTCCGTCTGGCCGCCGTGGCGAGGAGGGCTCGCGCCGCGCCTCCTCTGCCTCTCCAACTCCCTCCTGTCCCTGTCCGCGCCCGCGCCGCGCCCGGCCCGGCCCCGCAGTGCTCGGCCCCCTCGGCCCCCACCCCGCCCCACCCCACCGGCCTGGCCAGGCCACGCACGAAGTGGCAACGCCGCCCGCCTCAGCCGGGCTGCCGAGCCGAGCACGAACCGGCTCGGCACGACTCGGCCCAGCTCGACTCGGCTCGGCTCTTGTGAGCGGCGCGGCGGCGCAGCGGGCAAGTCGCGTCAGACCCTGCGGGAACCTGCGGGGCGTGGCGGGGCGGGGCGGGGAGTCCCTGTCGAGCCGCGGGTCCGGCGCTGGCCTGGCTGGCTGGTCCGGGACGATGCGACGACCGCCTGCCCGCGCCCCCTTCTCCCCCCTTCCGCCCCTTCTCTTTCCCCCCACCGGAGCCCCCCCCCTTCTCCTTTGCATCTCCTCGTCGTTAACCCTTTCTGCGACGCCTCCTCCTCCTTTTCCTCCGTGGCCACATGCGGTGTTGCTCGCTTGCAGCTCCGGCTGGTCCGGCTAAGGGTCCTGTAGTGTGTGTGTGTGCGTGCGTGTGTGTGTGTGAGGCGTGTTCGTGGCGTGTTCTGCGACGCCAGCGTCACGATGTGGACGTGGACGTGAAAAGCGAGTGGAGCTGAGCGGACAGTGCAGGGCGTCCACCTCGGCCCGCCCCGCCCCGCGGCGCGCTCAATCCGAAATACGCGCGCCGTTCCGTTCCATTCATCCGGCAACGCGCTAAGTTTGCCAACTTGACAAAGCCACACACATCTCACGCCATGCGGCCTCCCGCCCGCCCTCTCTCGCGGAACCTAGCGGAGCATTTAATTTTATCGTTGAACCGTAAATTCATCCCAATCAAAAGCAGCAAAGTTAAGCAATGAGGATCCTAAACGCAGCAGCACTGCAGAGCGGCTCGCGTCCACGCTGGCCGGCCCGCTCGGCAACACGACAGCGGCGGTGCGCGCGGGTTGCCTAATGTGCGGGCGCCGCCTGTATCTTTTTTCACTGTGCTTTGGGGGGCGCATTTTAGTGTATTTACCCTGTCGCGGACGAGGCGGGTTTCATCCACATCCGAGGGGAAAACAGCTGTGAAGCTTTTGCACACCTCGTAATTCAGGAAAATACAGAAAAATAGAAAAATTTACAAAAAAATCAATTTAGGAAAATTCATAAATATATAAATTCACAAAAAATCAAATCAGGAAAATTTCAGAAGAAAAAAAATAGTTAAAATTCTAGTTAAAATTTTGAAAAATTCTCATAATGTGTACACCAAAGTTCCGAGTTGCTTCCTCCTCGTCCAGGTCCCATAGCTCCGCGACCTTGCGTGGGCCGACGCGACGCGACCGCGGAAGCGGCGGCGGGCGGGGCGAACCCGAAACGACAGGGACGGGACGGGACCGGACGGGGCGGCGGGCGGCCCGGCGTGGCCTACTGTGTCGGCGCGTCATTCTCTTCTTACTTCACGCTTCTGTCTTTTTATTTTTTTAATTTTTTATTTTTATTTGGGTGGTGGGAGGTGCGAGGACGATGGTCGGTATGGGCGGCGGCGTGGCGCGCGGGTTCGATCCCCGCCCGGCCCGGCCCGGTCCCCTCCCTCCCCGGCGTGTCCTTGGCCGACCTGACCGCCCGCCCGGCCCGCCCTCCCGACCCGGGCCCCACACCGCATCGCATCCCGCCCACCGGGGCCCGTCCTCGGCGCGCTCAGCGACAGGTCACAGAGGAGAGAGAGAGAGAGAGAGAGAGAGAGGATATCATCATCCGCTTAGCAAAATTTTTACGGGCCTCATCTCATCCTCTCTCTCTCTCTCCCTCCTCCTTGCCCTCTCGCCTGCGACAGTATCTCCCCTCTCCCTCTTGCCTTATTCGCCGCCGCCCACCGTATCGTTGGCGGGCTGAAGCTCTTGCGGAGGGGGTTGCAGGGGGTGCGGGCTAATGGACGTGCAGTGTCGTGTTTCGGCGAGTAGCGGGCGCGGCGGCGGTGGTGCCATTCCCAAACGGTCTATATACCCCGGACCTTCCTCTGGCCAGACAAGTATTTTTCTTTCCTTTCCTTACGAAGCAAACACGGGCGTTGGGAAGTAAAATTGATGAATTATTCAGGGATTGGCACTGGGTCGGCTCGTCTCAACGCTGTACCAACACTGGCCGTTTGCGTCGGATTGATTGTTCTGAAGGGGGAAGGGGGGGGAGGGGGCAGCTGGGAGAGAGAGAGAGAGAGGGCTGCTCCAGGGTGCTTGGAACGTTGCAGGGAGCAGCCCTCGTCCTGAAACTAACAGTGCTGTGAACACAGTCCAGACGCAGTGTGTTGATGTGAACTTTGGCTGTTCTCAGCAGTGTCGAATTTCAGTAAACTTTAGCCAGCGTAACTTGATCTAAATTTCAAGTTCATGGTCAGGATTCATCCAGAAAGTTAGACTATATGTGCACACGTTTTTCGGAGCCTTTTTTCCCTGCGCCTCAAGCCTAGTTCGACGCTGTTACCTCCTGGAATTTGCAGTGGTTGAAATTAGCGTTGCTCTTTGCTGTTGTTGCCTGTCACGGTTGAGGCGCGGCCTCTCCATCGGCGCTAAGCATCGCCCCTTTTCTGCGAATAACCCTCGCGTGTTTGCGGTGCGAATACAAGCGTTGCACGCGTAGAGGCAGGCAGCAGCGTGTGCGCGGGTGCGTGAAGTATATATGCGCGCGTGCCCATGAGCTCATGAGCCCCGAACATACCGTACTCGCCTCATGGCATCCAGGCTGGAGGTGAGGCGAGCGAGCTAGAGCGCCGAGGGGGAAGCAACTTTGAAACTTTTGCACACCTCGTATATAGTCAGAAAAATTCCAGGGGAAAAAAAATTAACTTCAGAAAAAATAGGAAAAAATGAGGAAAATTCACTAAAAATTCGCCAAATTTGTACACGAAAGTTTAAAGTTGTTCCCCCCTCGGATAGCGCTTTTATGAGCGCGGGCCATTTGAATTTGAGCGCGCGTAGCCGAGTGGCAGCATTTTTTTCGAAATGATTTTTGTGTTGGTGGATGCGGAGGCGCGGGAGGGGCGGGCGCGCGCACCGAGGGACCGCGGGACCCCCATTAGCTGGAAGTGTTTGCCGAGGGTCATTCGCAACGCATTAAATCGTAATTTTTGGGCGTTAGCGGGCGTCCGCCGGGCCGCCTGGACCCGCGCTCACACCCGCGGATGCGTTTGTTTCCCTTTCTCGCTCGCTCTCTGTAGCACGCTCTCTCTTTTTCTCTGAAATCCCGCCCCCCTCTCTCATATGTACTGCTCCTCGTTGCTTCAAAACTTTAAAATAGGGTCTAGAACCTCCGCTTGGGACAGTGAAAATAAAAATAAACAAGATATATGTATGAAAGAAGGAATGGAAAAAGTAGGCGGAGCAGGGAAGAACAAAATAATAGAGGGGAAAGCAAAAAATTAACTGAAATAAAGCTGGTGGCGCTATTCTGCCAGCGGGAGGAAAAATTGCAAGTGGAATATATATATATATATATATAAGAATGCGTTGCAAAAAGGAGTTAGTCGATTGGCGTGCCTCTGTGTGTCGGGCGGACGCAGGCTGTGTCGGTTGGCTTCGTCAATAATCAGCTGTGAATCGGGAGTCGGCGGAGAGGGAGGTTGTGTCAAGGTTAGCGGTGCACGAGAGTGGCAGCTCCCGCCGCCGTACGGCTGTCCCCACCCGCCAACCGAAAATTGCAACAGTTGCAAATTGGCCGCGCAAAGTTTGCTGTGGCTATGCACTGCTTGTATGTATGACTTGAGCGGATTGTGTGGTCGCAGAATTGCACCGAGAGTGTAATAATAGAACTGCACCAAGAGTGTAATAGGTTTTTTTTTCTTTTTTTTTTTTTCTTCCTGCAGTCTTGCGAATTTAGAGATTGTGCACGGCTCTGGCTTGCGCTGGAGGTAGTTGTAGTGGTAGTTGTTGTTCAGACTGTTCTCATGGCGCCACTCTGACAGTTTAACCGAGCTGCGCTGGTGGTGCTAATTGCAGTCGCCTACGAGTCACGGCTATTTTAGTGAACGCGGAGTCCGCGAACTGCAGTCTGCGAAAATTCCCCCCTCCGCGTCCTCCAGATCGCGCGAAGCTCGCGGCTTGGACTCGTGTCTGCGCGTCTGCGCAGCAAGTGTTTTTCGACAATCTTACACGCGACACTGTAATCTCTGTGCATGCACAGCCCACCTGCAATTTCGCGCTCGCTAAATATGTGCACAGTGATCAAAAAAGTGTTAAATTTTCCTGATTTATTGTTTCAAATTTTCCTGTTTTTTTTTGTTTTTTTTTTTTTTAAATTACGAAGTGTATATACTAAAATTCCGGAGTTGTTTCCTCCTCGACTGACATACACTCACAAGTGTTGAACCCAGTGTTGAACACTTTTAAATGGTTAGTTTTAAAGCTCATATACTCTCGTGTTTCTCCCCCCGGTGATCGACAGGGTGGTTTCCGTTCCGCTCCGGATGCAGTGGCGTCGCTTTATGCCCCCCCTCCCCGGGTCGTACGTGGGTGCGTGCAGCGGCGTGCAAATCGCTATCTTATCTCCCTCCCCGCTGGCGTTGCCGTGCAGGCTACATTCTCGACAAGGGGTGAACCTTTCGCCGTTTCTCTTTGTGCCAGGCTGCCCCCGCGGCCCAGCTCATGCCGCGGCGTTTGTTGTTTCAACCTCTTTTTATGCTGCCCTTTCCCTCCCCCTCTCTTTCTTTCTCCCTCTCATTTACTCTCTCGCTCTCTCTTATCGCTGTTCCAAGGCCACGACGGACTTGTGAGAGAGAGATAGAGATTTAGGGAAAGAAAAGAGGTATAGAAATGAGTGCGAGACCTGCTACGGCTCAGGCAAGTGCACAATAAAGGTGGCCAGTGACCAGCCCAGCTCAAAGTTCGGGTTGGCCTTACTCTTTCTTAGTTCTTCCCCATCCCTCTTCCTCTGTCTCGCCCTTTCCAACCCTCTCCTTTTAGAGTCAAAATTCCTTCTTCTTCTTTTTTTTTAAATCCTTTTTTTTTCACGGAAATGTTCGCACGATACGGTACGGACTACATATCCGTACTGAAGTTTTGTCTGTACATTTGCACGGAAAGGTACAGAGATTTTCCGCACATAAAAACGGACACTTCAAATTGAAACGGCTTGGCCAATGCTTGTCAAAAGTATCGGCAGCGTCAAATCTCTGTACCTTTCCCTTCAAAGGTACAGGAAAAGCACGGAGGCTTTCGGATAAGTTATTGACAAGGCTTCCTCCGTGGGGTTATTTTCCGTCACTTTTTTTAACAGTGAATTCCCCTGAGTCTCGGGGGTGATTGGACCCCTAACAGCGTGTAGGATCGCCCTGCTTGGCGCTGCCGTCAGCTCCGACTCAGAGCGGCCTGCCAGTGCCCCCCCCCCCCCCCCCCCTGCTCGCTGTGTCAGTGGGGCCCGTGATGTCACCACGCGGTGGGTGGCGGAGGAGCCCTCCCCCCCCTCTCTCTCTCCCTTTCTCTCTCTCCCCCTCCCCCCATGCTCTACCGTCGCTTACCCCGCGGCGGCAGCCAGGTCGGGTCGTGCCCAACCGGCCTGCCGTCTGATTCCGAAGATCGCATTCATGCCTTCATCCTTGTCGCACCTCTATGGCGGTGCCCTATGTTGGGGGTGGCGATGACCCATGATTGCGACAAGGACGGAGTCGGGAGAGCGATCTTCGGAATCAGACGGCTTGTGTGGAATCCCCGTGTATTTGATTTGAATTCGTCGGCGCGGGCGACTGCGACTCAGTGACGACGCAAACCACTGTGTATGTGTGTGTGGGGGGGAGGGGGGGGAGGTGTGGGCGTGTGTGTGTGTGTGTGTGTGTTCCGAGTCCGAGTGACCTCCCTGCCCCTCCCCCCTCCCCCCCTTAACGTCGTCCAATTAGCGGAAGCTTAAACTGTAGCCCCGTCAGTTGACTGCGACTGTGAAAACAATAAGCCAGGTCTCTGCCCGATGCCATTTCTCTCTCTCTCTCTTGTGATTTTGCGCGACGTGTTCGCAGTTGGATGTGCTCGCCGTCTCCTTGTTCGTGCTCGCGACGGCGCGGGCGGGCGAAACGTCCCGCGAGCCGAGCCGCAAGCTTCCATTTCCCTTTCGATTTTTTCCCCCCCGTTCTCCTCCCCTCCCTTTTTTTGTTTTTTTATTATTCGTAGCGCGAACATCGCTCTGTCTCTCTCTCCCTCTCGCCTTTCTACCCGCCCGTCCCTGCCCGGAGGCAATAGAGATTGCTGACAGCTTAGCAGGACACAGGGGGTGGAAAAGGGGTCGGTGGGGGGTGGGAGGGAGAGGAATAGGTGGGGGGTAGGTCGCCTGCCGGGCCCGCGTGTCGGAAGCGGGCGGGGTCGGGGGTACGGGGTGGGAGGGAGGGAGATGAGAATAAAAAGAGTGAGAAGGAGATATTAAATGATGTCACTGTTCCGCCACTCGGCAGTCGTCGCGTCTTTCGTTTTGCAGCCCCGCGGCCTGGCGTAACGTGGCGTAGGGTAGCGTAGCCCCGGCGTAGCCCCATTTCACTGCCCATCCTCCGGCCCTGAAATGGTAAACGCTTCTTCTTCTTGAGCGGGCGCGTTAGAAAGGGGAATGGAAGGGGGTGGGGGAGAAAAGGAGGGGGGGAGGAGGGGCACTGGTAAAACAAATGTATAGTTCTAAACATCAAATGATGTTTAACTGCTAATGTTTAAAACTTAAACACTATATCATGTTTAGTTCAAACTATACATCAGCAGATGTTTATTTTCTAAACACTTCGCAAGTGTTCAGTTGGCTATACACTTGGCGCAGCGTGGTATCCCTATGCTTTTCCATGTGAAGCTTCGCCCAAGTGTATACTTCTATACATCACAAAATGTTTAACCTCTAAACATTTGCGAAGTGTATAGGTGTTAAACATCTTGTCATGTTTAGTTCCTGCTAAACATCATGTCATGTATAGAATTGCCAACTATACACCATGATGTATAGAAACTAAACATTTGTTTTACCAGTGGGGGCGCTGCTGGTGAAGAAATGGAGAACAAATAGGATGAGGAGTGGCTGGACGGTCGGACTCGGCGGCGTTGCGTGCCCTGGGCGTGACGACGACGACACGTGAGAGAGAGGGAGAGCTCCCCCCCCCCCCCCCTCAGTGCAGGTATCACCCTCGATGCTCGCGCCTGCACGCTAATGACGCCCTGGCCTCTTCTTCGCCCCCAACAGGGTCGTCAGGGCTAGCCGGGCTCCAAGTGGCTGCCGGAAAAGGAGCTATGGGAAATCCAAAATTGAATCACCCCCCCCCCTCTCTCTCTCTCTCTCTCTCTCTCCCCCTCTCTCTCTCTCTCTCTCTCTCTCTCTCTCTCTCTCTCTCTTTCTCCCTTTTCCTCTTCATCTCCCTTATCTGCCTGCGCCGTCCCGACCAGCTTTGCTCATCGTCGTTGCTGCTTTTAATCGAAAATAAATACGCCGTCCTGACCCAATGATTGTGGCGATAGGGGCGCCGAGGGGCTGTTGGGGGGGGGGGGGGGGAAATGGCAAGGTCGCCCCAAGCTCCCTGGGCATATCGCACGGGTCCGTCCCCGCGCTCCTTGCTTTCAGGCAGCAGGCATGTCTAAAAGGAACGAAAAGATAATATTTGAAAAATGGGGCAAAAAGGGGGGAAGGGGGAAGAAGTGTGTATCACAGTCAGTCGATAGGGCGGCGGGTTCCGCTCACATGTGCTCACTAAATTCTGATAGGCATATTTTTATTCACTGAATTATTATTATTATTTTTTTTGCACTCTCTCTGCTATATTCCTTTTTTTAAAACACGCAGTCATGAGCAATTTTTTAACAATTGCGTACAAAATATGCAATTTGTTCGTAGTTGTGTAAAAATGCACAAGAAGAGAAGAGCATGTGCCAAAAAAATAAAGGACGAAGGACGAATAAAAACTGTTCATAAGAATTGAAGTGTGGTGGTGTTTGATGTCGCGGAGTAACTGTGTCAAACTTATAAACACAAGTGTGTGTGCGTGTGAGAGAGAGAGAGAGAGCAGGCGGCGATAGGGGAGTGCAGAAAACCTGGTAAAAGGGGAAAATGCGGAACAAAAGTGGACGAACGTGGCAAACAAAACGAGCTGATATCGGTCACGTGATGCGCTCCGGCCGGCAGTGCGGCGGCGTGCAGTTGTGCAGCTGCTGGCAAGGTCAAGATCAGCGCGCGTGGAGTGGCGGGGCGTGGCGGGGCGGGGCTGTGACGTCACGCGGTTCCCTCCACGCCGCGCCCCGCCACGCCCCGCCTCGCCCAGACTGGACGCTTGCTGGACGCATGCTGGGCGGGCGCGGATCTCCGCGCGCACGCCCCGCACCTTTACGCAACGCGCTCCCGGGCGTGTCAAATATTATTCACGTCGCATCGCGAATTTCCGCCTCAACTCATTCAACCGCTGCTATACTCGCTCCGCTTGTTCAGCTATAGGGTACTATTTTTTTTTCTCAAGGTGTTTTGTTTGAAAAAAAAAATAAACAAAAAATGGCTGTGTGAGCTGCTGCGGCGATGTGCGCGCTGTGATGTCAGGTGATGCAAATGGAAAAGGCCGCCCAGCCCAGAATTCTTATTGCGGCCCCAGGATGACATCACCGCACCGGCGGCCGAGTAAGAGAGAGATGGGGAATGGAAGGGGAGTGGAAATACGTGAAAGAGGCGGCTAAGAGTGAAAAGCGAAAAAGAGGAAAAAAAAATTGGAAGGGCTCTGCTCTGGTGGCTAGCGGAGTGCGAGGGTGAAGGGGGCACCGCGGAGCATTGTGTTGATTCTGCGATTTATGACGCTGCGATCGGCCCATTCATCATCTTCTTGGGAATTTGCATACCAGTCTGGGGCAGAGGGGGACGTCTGCATCTTAACCCTCCTCCCCCCCCCCCCCCCTCAACCTCCCTGCTGCAGCCCGTGTAAATGTCAGCCCCAGCTGGCTCGCGCGTGCTCGCCCCGCCCCGCCACGCCCTGCTTCTGCCAGCTGGTGTTCAGGTGGGCGCGGGAAGTCTGGCGCGCCTCGCGGGCCTCGCTAGAGGGTCCTGACGAAGCCCTCGGGGTCCTCCACCCCCTCCCCCCCATCCCTCTCCCCACCCCGGGGGGTGAAAGGCGAGGGGAAAACACACGGCAAGATCGAGTCGTGGGTTTCCCAGGGGAATTTGCACGTTCCCGGGGGGTATCATCTTTTCCAGGGTATGTCCTGGGTTTTCCAGGAAAAACTCCTGGGAAAAGCTACTTTTTTCCAGGACATTAACTGGGATTTAACTCGCCTGGGAATCCCAGGACTCGTTTGTACTGTGCATCTCTGAAATTTTTGTACGACTCAAACCTCTAATGAATTCTAAAGAATTCCGGAAAAATTAAAATGTCAGATAAATTCAAGAAAATTCAGGAAAAAATAAGGAAATTCACAAAAATTCACTAAATTTTTCAATTTGTACACCCAAATCTAGAGTTGTTTCCCCTCGGTGAAAGGGTTCGCCGTTGGCCCCTCGCGACGTTATATGTCCCCTCCGCGCCGCCCGGCCGGCCCGGTGCAACTTGTGTGTTTCTGCGAAATCGTTTGACATTTTAGCTGCGGAAATGGCGGCGACGGCGAGGATGATGATGATGATGAGAGGAATCCGAATGGACTTCTTTATTGCCGCGGCCGTGTGGTGTGCGAGGGCAGCGCGCCGCTGGTATGAAAAATTAAGCGCAGTGCGGGGAGAATATAGCCACGGAAAGGAATAAGAAAACGTGTCAGGAAAAAAGTTTTCGCCCGTCCGTCTTTATTTCTGTCTTTCTCTTTCGTTCTTCCCGGGTGCGGGAATATTCTATCCGCTAGTGAGGCGCCCAGAGCGGAAATCAATAAAAATGTGGTTTTTGATTTCTTTTGTTTTTATTTTCGAAGGGATATTTCTGTCACTCTTTGATAAATTTTGATCCTTTTACCCCATTTCTGAATTTTATAAGTTTTATTTCGATCTTTTGATCATTTTTTTTCTCGATTTTTCGGAAGTTTCTGTATTTTTCTTGATGATTTTTTTTTTAAATTTCTGAAATGATTTTTCGGGGCCGTACAATGGTTTTTCGAAGTGACCTCCTCCTTGTGAGGTGCAATGTTATTTGCGGGGACAGCGGGGTGTTTGCCGAGGGGTGGTGGTGGCGGCGACAGCGGGTTAATAACGACATGAATGAGGCTCTCCATGTATAAGGGATGCGTTGTTTGAACAGCTTATCTCTGCCGGGGACGCGCGGCGGCGAAAGGGCGCTCGGTGACCTTCTTGTTTAGCGCGAGGACCTTCTTGTTGTCGAGCGCGTGGACCTTTGGTCCTATGGCACCGCCGGGGACTCGAGTGCAGCGCGCAGAGGGAGGATATAAGTCAGCTGTTAGGCGATTTGTCTTTAACCGGCGACAAAGTATTGCCTAGAGTATTGACGGACTGCCAGCATTTTTATTTAAACAATTTCTTTGTCTTCGTGGGAGCATGTTCTTTAAAAGGAAAGAAGAAAAAAACCCTCTTTTTTATTAGAGCGTGCAGCCATTTTATTTTCGTCGTATTAGCTAACTGCTTCAAACACTATACGTCGTGTGCTATTAATAATATTTAAGTGCTGGACGGTATAGAGAGCGTGATGATTTGAATGCGCGACGCCACGCGTCCGCTTCTCCACGCGCGCTTCTCCATGCCCCTCCTCTCCGCGGTACAAAGGGCTGCCTGCCTGCCTGGCCTGGGCCGTGTCCCGTGTCGCAAGGGTTCGCGCGGGCCGCCCGCGGCAGCTCTCGCAATGACCTCCGCCTTACAACAGCGGACCACGTGACACGCCCTGGGGAGTGCTCTTTGTGGATGTGTGCGAGGTTTCGGTCGGTACGAAGGAAAACCCGGCAGCAGGTACTCGTGGCGCACACACACACGCACACACACAAGGTTCTGCGGTGACGTGCTGGGGTGTTACCGGCATAGCGGGTGACGGATTAACGCACTGTGCAGCCGTAAGTTATCAGGGGAAACAATTCTGAATTTTTGCGTATTTTCTCTTTTGACCTTATAGATATTTTTCTTCTCATGATATGCTAATTTTGTTTGGAAATCGATTTGCAATTTTTTAATCAACGAGAATTGACTTGAATTTGTCATATCGATTACTTGGTCCGTTTTGGTCCCCTCCCCGGGTTACCTGGTGGGCACGTATTTCACGCCGCACCTTTGGAAAGTCCTGTGGAACTCGGAGAGGTGTGTTTGAGGCTTTAGGGCAGGACGGGGCCGTGCTGGTGCGAGATTATACGGCGTGGGAGGAGCAGCGGGACCAGGCCCTGGCGCGCTGTGCAGCGGCAGTTTCATCACGAGCATGATGTTGGGGGAGGGGGGGGGGGCAGGGAAAAGGACCGGCGAGGCTGTAAAGCAGGTCTAGTAAGTGGTCGACGTGAGCACACATTTCGTCAGCCTCCTAGATGTCGTGGCTCGCACGACCTGTTCTTTCCTCCACCCGTATTTCTTTTCGACGGAGAAGGCCGGTGTAACCGGCGGGGCGCTCTATGGTTGCCTTTGCCACGTGCGCCAAGTGGGTTGCCTACAGCGTACGTCAACCCACCGTAATTATGCGAAGTGGATTGCCTATACCGTGCGAGTGCAATGCCTTTTCTACGTGAGCCGAATGGGTCGCCGATATCGATATCCTACAACATGTCTCGAGTGGTTGGCTCTCACCAAGTACACAAGGTCTGCTTTCTATAAAAAAAAAAAATAAAAAAAATGTCGCGCTGAGTACAGGAAAATTTTTCATGAAAGATGTACAATTAAAATTCCAGATCGTAAATGTGCAACAAGCACTGCGCATCGACATGGATTGGAATGACGAGCAGATTTGTACATGTAAGGACATATTTTTGACAGTGTACCCTATGCACGTGCACCAAAATGGGTTGTCTACCCTTCCTGTGGTACGGCAAAAGCCCCTGCTTTTTTATATTTTTTTTTTCTTCACTCAACTTGTGTATCGTAACTTGTTGATATTGCAAAAGTTCCTCAATTTTATCCTTTTTTTGTTATCCTCTTTTCTTCTTCTCTTTTTACCTCTGTTTTTTTCGCGGCCGCCAGAAGGTGCCCATGGCTCCGCCGCCACGACGGCTTTTAGATGAGGTGATGTCATTCCCGCGGCGCGCGGTGCGGCGCGCTCTCATGCGGCGGCACGGCTCCCCCGCCCCGCCCCGCCCCGCCCCGCCCCACCCCGCCCCGCCCCGCCCCGCCCCGCCACGTGATGCGCCGCACCCCGCGGTATCGGCCATTGCGCATTGCGTTTGTGTTGCTTTGCCGCGCGCCGTTCCCGCCGCGCCGCCGGCCCGCTCGCGCTTTTCGCGAACCTCTCCCTCCCTCTCTCTCCCTCCCTCTCTCTCCCTCCCTCTCTCTCCCTCCCTCTCTCTCTCCCTCTCTCTCTCCCCTGCCCCTGCTGCCACACCGTGGCCTTGGCTCTGTTGGCAGAATCCTCCTCCCCTTCCCCTCCCCACCCCTCTTCTTTACGCTTGTGGCATTCATATTCGGACGCTGTCTGCCCTGGACAACGCGTCATGCACACGAGGCCGCGTCCTAAACGAAAGAAAAGAAAAATGGATATATATTTTTTTTTTGCCTGCGCCCGTGTTATTATTATAGATTAGAAGTAAACATGTATTTGGCCGAGGCGTGGCTTATGGTTTCCGGCGGGTATTTAGTTTGGCGGCGAGGTCCCGCACCCATTCCCCGCACGTCCCTCATGTAGTCTTGCGTTTGGCCTGCGGTGAGTAGGGGGGGGGGGCTCTAGGGGGGCTGGAGACCTTCCTTCCGGGGGATTGCTTTGGATGGATTGGCTGGTTGGTGAGATGGGCTTTGCTGTGTGTGTGTGTGTGTGTCTGTGTGTGTGTTCAGCTGCTCAGTTCTCTGCCCCGACGACATCCGGGCGTGGCGTGGCGTGGCGCGCCGAGTAACCCTTCCAGCGGCTCTCGCTCTGCGGCCCTTTTGTTTCCCGCGTGGGGGCGGTGGATTGGGTTGGGGAGGTCTTTCAATCTGGCATAGGCGAAGTATAAGAAGGCAGTGTGAAAGGTGCGAAGAGGGACAGGAGGACAAGATGACTGAATGTGGTGGAATGGATTGATGGGACCCGACCGCAAACTCTTAATCACGTGATCGACTCTTACGCAACTGGCGCCAAAAAGACTCCCTGTTTAGTTATAGAAACGCGTGAGAGAGAGAGGGAGAGGGAGAGGTAGAGGGAATGCGAGGTTTGATACAGTCTCGGGCGTTAGGGCCCTTGGGCGCGGTGGCGGCGGGATGTACAGCGTTGCCGCGCCTCGCCCGCTATAAGCCCCGCAGCCGCTACGCCCCGCCACGCCGCGCCGGTTCGCCATGCGTTGCCATGCAGGCAGGCCCCATGGCGGACCGCGCGCGCCTCACCGGGTTGAGCTTCCCCCTCCCCTCCTCCCCCCTCCCACCTCAAGCGCGGTTCAGTTTATGACCCTGCCGTGTTTGGATGTAGAGCTGTTGAAATCGATATTGTGCACAGTCAACACCTCGCGAGGGTCGGCTCGGCTCTGCTGTGCTTCCTTCTCGGCAGGAGTATAGTACGCGCCAAGGGGTCCTTTTCTCAAAAAAAATTTAAAAAAATAAAATGAAATGTTAGTGTACACCCTAAAACAAAATGACTAAAATAATTTAAAAAATCAACATAAAATCAGAATAAAAAGTACGAAAAATAAATTAAAAAGTCAGAAAAAAAAATAGCAAAAATCAAGGAAAATCTCGATCAAACAGATAAATCAGAAATAAACGGCGAACGCTTGAATTTTTGGTAAAGGAACCGTCGGCACTCTCGCGCTGTCAGGCTGGGGACGGGCAAGTTGTGGAGGATGGACTACATGGTGGGGGTGGGGATGGATTCGGTGGGGTGGTGTAGTGTCGTGGGGTCGGTGTGAGGCGCGTAGACGCAGACATGAAATGCGTCTGTTTCCCGTACATTACCCCTCGCGGTGCACATTTCTGTTGCGGTTTCTCGCGTGCGGTTGGGAGACGCGGACGCTCTGTCTCTTCTCTCTCCACACTGTAAATTAGTTGGCGTCTTTAGACGCCAAAATTTTGGCGTCCTCTGAGAACGCCAAATTTTGGCGTTGAAAGACGCCAATATTTGGCGTTCTTCTTCTCAGAACGCCAAATATTGGCGTCTTTGAACGCCAAGATTTGGCGTTCTCAGAGGACGCCAATATTGTGGCGTCTAAAGACGCCAACCAGTTTACAGTGCACACTAAATTCTTATAAACTTTTCTTTATTCCCTATGAATTTTTTTTGTACGTGCCCAGCTCATGAAATTTTTTTCTCAATTCGCAATTTTGAACCATTTTTTCACAACTGCACACAAAATATCCAATTTGTTCTTTATTGTGTTTTTAAAAAATGCGAAAGAAGAGCTTTCGCTCAAAAAAAAAAAAAATTATAGGGAAGTATAAAAAAAAATTTCATCAAAATTTAGTATTAGATCATCACTACTCCGTATGACTCCTGTATCCAGCTGAGGAGGTATAGTATTTTTATTGCTCTTTTCCTCGGATGGCGTCGTGACTTCCCCGCAATACACCCCCAGTCTACCCCATCCGAGGGAGAAACAACTCTAAAATTTTGGAAAAGGTCCTTTTATCAGAAAAATTCAGGGACATTAGGAAAAATTCATGATAATTCTGAAAAATTCTCGAATGTATTGGTAAAATTCAAGCAAACATTCAGGTAAAATAACAGAAGTTCCTGAAATTTTACTGAAATTTCAAAACAAAAATTGTACACTGAAATTCCGAGTGGTTTCCCCCTGGCCGTCCACCTCTGCCGCTCCCCCAGCTCGGCGCGCGCGTGCGGGCGGGCGGGGCTCACAAGGGGTGGGCCCTGATGGCTCCCCAGTGGCGGCCCCATATACCCCAGAGGCTTCCCTCTTCCGTCCTTGAGGGGTTGTCCTCCTCTACCGGCGCGCGTCTAATGTGTGTGTCTGCCCGCGCCCGCATGCGGACTCGCGTGTTTGGCCTGCAAAACTATATCTTATTTGCGTGCGAATTCGCGCCCCGTGACTGCAACTTCCCACTCCATCGGCTTGTCGCGGCCCCTGGGAGTTAGGAAAGCCCTCCAACCCCCCCACGCGGCCGCCCTCCGTCTCAAAACTTCTTGCCCGAGGCAGCCTCGTCCTCGTAGCGCCGGCCCGGGGTGGCGGGGCGGGGAGGGGGAGCGGCGGGTCCGCGGTAACAAATGTACGAGAAGTTGTACTGCCTCGCCGTGCCTCCCTGTAACCTCTCCTCTGTCCCTCCCTCTCTTCTCTCCTCCCCTTTTTCCTATCTCTCTCTCCTTTCTCCCTCCCATTTTCCCCTGTTGTCGGCGGGGCACTGCCGGCTCGTATTATTTATTCGTTTCTTTATGAAAAGCCGTGGGGTTGTATCTGCGAGGTGCGATAAAACTGAGGTTGACCTGGGTCCAAATCTTGCAGCCTGTCTTTGTTCCATAGTGGATGATTGCGGTTTGCCCTTCACTCGACATCACTCACTGATAACGGGCTAGATTACAGCTCGAGAAGAAAAATACCTTTGTGGCACTTGATCAAAGACTATTTCTTTCAAATGTTTTCGGAAAGAATACTCTGCAAATCTAAGTGTGATACTAAAAGTCAGTTTAAACTGCGAAACTTAAGTTTCGCAGTTACAACTGCAAAACTCACGAGTTCGTCAGTTTAAACGGCAAAACTCCCGAGTTCGTCATTTTAAACCGTGAAACTGTTTTGCAGTTTAAACTGACGAACTCGGGAGTTCTGCAGTTTAAACTGACGAACTCGTGAGTTTTGCAGTTGTAACTGCGAAAAGTTTCGCAGTTTAAACTGACATGTCGTATCACACTTAGATTTGCAGAGTACTCTAGAAATCACAGTATGAGTCAGTCTGAGAATTGTTCGTGTTCGGCGAAAATTTCTCTCTCTAATTATGTTGACTTTTGTGGTGAGTATTAAATGTAAGTATTTTTCCCTTTATTAATATTCTTTGTGGAACGAGCTTGTAAACGAGTTACGGTGTGATGGGTCCGAGGCTGCTTCCTGCCGGAAGTACCTGCTCCTTATTTGTATATTTCAAGCTGGCAACAAGACTGGCTAGAAGATGCTTTTAGAACCCACACATGGTAGTTCCTCTGAAAGCTCCTTCGGCAAGGGTTCTTACTGGGAAAAACATACAAACACAAAAGTTGAGCTAAATGGTGTGAACACAAGGGGGAAACAACTCTGAAATTTTTGTGCATCTCTTCATTCAGAAAAAGGAAAGAAAATTTCAGAAATATTTAGAAAAAAATCACAATTTTAGTAAAATTGAAGTGAAAATTTATAAAAATTCACCAAAAAAAAAAAGACAAAAATTTACTTAATGTATACCCCAAAATTCAGAGATGTTCTCCTCTCGTGTGAAACGTTTCGACCTACCCGAAATGTGTCTCAGACACGCTGTCGGACACTTTGGTTAGCTTACGCGTAATGTATAGTCATTGGTTTGTTGATTCTGTTCCAGGCCATGCTGAAGACTGATGTGATGCCCGCCACAGGAGCGCCTACTATATCAGGTGTCGTTTTTGTTTGTTTGCAGAATGCTGAGGCGGGTCTCCACCAGCTTGCTTATGGCGCTACTTGGCGGCACCGGGCGCAACACGCCACCGTGCCCTGGCTTGCTCTCACCCCCCTCCCCCCTGCCCTGCAGTCTGTTCCGCCCCTATTTGTTCGACTGGACGCTTCTAGCACCAAATCGCTTGCCTTTTTTTTTTCGCCTCTATAAAGCTGCGTGCGTGTTTAGTGCACAGTGTGGCAGGGTGGCAGCGCTAACATGTATAGAGCGTTCACAAATGGCAAGCATTTAGCACTGTAAAATTGGCGTCTTGGTTTTCAACGTAAATTCCTTGATTTTCAAGATGTTTGGGTGAAACCGAGACCTTTCCGATGACGTCCTGAAAACCAAGACGATTTCGAAGAAATGTTCTTGGAATTTAAGACGTCGTCTTGAAATTATTGCAAATTTTAAGACGACATCTTGATTGTTGCAAATTATTGCAACTATTCAAGACGACATCTTGATTTCTGCAAATTATTGCAACTATTCAAGACGACATCTTGATTGTTGCAAATTATTGCAACTATTCAAGACGACATCTTGATTGTTGCAAAATATTTCAAATTTTCAAGACGTCTTGAAAACCAACAGAAAGTCTTGGAAATCGTCCTAGTCGGGGTGTTTCCAAAACGTCTTGAAAACCAAGACGCCAGTTATACCCTGCTACAAGTGTTATTCACCGTGGTGCGTACTTGGGTGTGTGTTTAACGACATTTGATCATTGTGAAGTGTTTAAAAGGAATGCTCAACACTTTCTTGTGTATGTGTTTGTGTGTTTGCAAATCAAGCGCTGAGCCGGCAGGCTGAACGTGAGGAAGTGTCCATTTTCCTATAGTTGAACGCTTTGAAATGTTGAAATGTCGTGTAACACACGTGCAAGTACGCTTCAAAATATAAAACACTTGAAGGCGCCTGAGCGCGTGGGAGTTGGTGGTTTTCGTTCAGCAGCAGCTGCAAGAAGTATCCGTCAAAGAAAAAAATTTATTTTTTATATATTTTTTAAATGTATGAGGTCCAAAATATAATGTGACTTCCAAGAATACTTGCATTTATTAAAATGAAGCACGTACAGAACAATATTTCTTGCCCAGCGCCACGAAAACTTTCAACTTTTTGCAACGTCTTGGGCTGACTCTGGCTTGCTGGTGACGTTGCACCACGGGACGCCCGGCGCGTCTCTTTGGTTCAAAACTGCTGAGTTCGCCTCCAGTTTGACCCATACGCTTGCGTGTTCACTAAACGTGCCCAAAAAAATAAATAATAATAATAAATAAAATAAGTAATTTGTGGAACAAATAAGTTTAGCGGGAAGATAGCCTCGATTGGTGGCGCTTTCTGCCTCTTTACTTTCGAAACTCATCACGTGTGCAAACATAGCGCGATTCAAGACTGCCACCGTTGTCAGGTGGCTCGATCTGCACGGTTGTTTGCAATGGTTGCGCACGTGATGTTTGCCAACTCGCTTTACCTTTCCGCGGGGTTTGAGTTAACTTCCTTTTGATAACTGCTGCACTCTTCTATTGACGGCTCAGCTTTTGGATACTGTTCCCTTCCGTTGGAGGCTTCACCCATATAAGACGGCAGTTAAAAAGTGCGCCCTCGCGCTCGTAGGGGAAACGTGGCTCTGGAACAAGGTGACTTCCTCGGGGACGTCCTCATGTCTGCACCACAAAACACGAGTTCTTGATTCAAGCATAGCAATGGATCTGAATTTCTGTATTTGATCTGTGCTCTAAATGCATGGTTAAAAATTGTTATCGTTGCACTCGCACTGGAAAACCAAGTGTGTGAATGTCGCACACTTGTAGGTGTGCGAGGGTTCATTCGTACACTTGGCCCCTTAAAAGTGTGAATTTTCCTAGGATATTCACACGTTTGAGTGGCCAAGTGTACAAATGAATCCTCGCACACCTACAAGTGTGCGACGTTCGTACACTTGGATTTTCAGAGCGAATGCAGACAAATATTTATAAATTGAGTGAGTGCAATTTGGGCTCAAATCCTCAAATTTAGATCTAAAGTGTTCTTGGAGACAGTTAAGGTCAAATGATTCAAGTAAAGTAATTTTTTTTTTTTTTTTTTTTTTTTTTTTTTGGCTGCATAGGCGTGTTCCAAGGCGTTGAGGATGAGTCACGACTATAGTTCGCCTGACCCCCGTTTCCCCCCTCCCGCTGGGAGTGCGTGCGCGCGGACACGCTTTTGCTCCGTTCTGTGGACACAGGCTCTTGCTACTGTGGTTGGTGTGCCTCTGTTTGAAATTAAAGCCCCGAGGCGTGCTATTTGGTGCAGAGTGCCCCGCGGCGGGCCCTACGCCCCCAGTATCGCTCTGATCCCCCCCTCAACGTAGAGACCAGCAATGAAGTACTGAAAAGAGTAGTACAGTAGTACTGGACCAAGTACTGATTAGCGTTCCCGAGAGGCGAACAGCGGCGCTCGCTGGCCCGGTGTGGCGGGGCGGGTACGCACTGGAAACCCAAGTGTGTCAATGTCACACACTTCTAGGTGTGCGAATGCCCATTCGTGTACTTGGAGGCCAACGTGTGTGTAGTTCCAAGAAAAATTCACACCTTCACGCCCTCAAAGGCACACGAATGGGCATTCGCACACATCCAAGTGTACGACAGTCGCACTCTTTAGTTTCCAGTGTACTGCAGACGTGGTCCGCTTGGGGCTTGGGCCCCATCCGGACGACACCGAACTCCCTCCTTCCCCTTACTAATTGTATTTTTTGTCTTTTTTGTGCTAAGTTATAAAAGCTTTTAATTTTCGCACAAATTAGTGCGTTAACTTGCACTTTTTTTTGTCGTTAATATGTTCCAAGTGCGGAACTCCCCCCCCCCCCCCATGCACGCATTTGTTTGGAACTCATTAACTGTACTCTGTACTTGCACGTTTTTGTGCAAAACGTTTATAAAGGAAGCTCTGACATTCAGAGTGTATAACTGAAGCTTAAACCTTTAACTTCTCGGAACACAGTATCACAAGCTAGAGGTGTACCCCATGCCGCAGTAGTATGAGTGGGCGCCTAGTCGCATAATTCCATACTTAGCGAGTAGTTGCGCGGCGACCCACCCCCGCCCCCGGCCTCCCCTTCCACACGCACGTGGGAGTCCATAGTGCGCCCCCCAACCCCCCGCGGCACCGCGCGCGCCGCCCACTGGTGGCGCCTGCCGCAGCGCCGCTGGTCGAAGACCCCCCCTCCCCGCCCCCTCCGCCCCCCTGAGCCACCCTGGCTGACCGACCCCCTCCTTTCTCTTGTTCTCCGTAGAGGTCCCGGCGGCTGAGTTGGAGCTCGTACGGACAGGGGGCCGCCTCCGTTTCGCCGTCGTCGTACCCCCGACAAACTGAAAAGCTGGCGAGCGGCGGAGCGCTGAGCGTGTTCGCGGAGCCCCCGCTGCCCCCGCTGCCCCCGCCCCCGCAGACCGCCGCCCCCGGCCCGGGAGGCGCAGCGCAGCAGGCCCAGGCCGCCATGGCCATGGTGAACATGAACAGCCTCCTCAACGGCAAGGACTCGCGCTGGCTCCAGCTGGAGGTGTGCCGAGAGTTCCAGCGGAACAAGTGCTCGCGCCCGGACACCGAGTGCAAGTTCGCCCACCCGCCCGCCAACGTCGAGGTGCAGAATGGACGCGTCACCGCCTGCTACGACAGCATCAAGGTGAGTAGTGCATCTCGACGCTCTAGAGTAGGCTTTAGGGGGGAAATTATCGAGGGGGGGGGGACAACTCTGGATTTGTGAGTACACATTTTGTGATTTTCGTAGAAGTTTTTGTGTATCTCCAGTTGAATTTTGCCTAAATATTTTAAGATTGTCTTAAATTTTTGTGAGTTGTGAATCTTTTTTTTTCTGAATTTTCCTGAATCACGAGGTGTAAATAAAAATTCAGAGCTGCTCCCCCCCACCCCTCTTGGAAATTATCCTCTAATTTTTAGTGCCATACTATCGGGAACTTTCCGGAGATTTTTTTTTCTGAATTTGCCGGAAATTGTTGGATTTTTTTTTTTTTGAGGGGGGTGGAATTGTAAAAGTTTTTTTCTTTTTTTTTCCTTCAATTTTGTAAATTAAATAATTTGAGCTGCACGAAAATTTAAGATTTTCTTACCGAAACTCCTCAAACTTAGATGAACTACATTAGAAGGACTTTGGGTAATTTTTTGTTATCGAATTTGAATGAAATATCCATGAATTCCAGCCGCGAAGCTCGTGAGCTTTGGCTTACGGCGAATTTCCATCTTCTGCTGGTACATTCTCTTATCGGGCATTTACGTTGGCGTTTCGTACCACAGAAAATGAAATTGTGCTGTAAGTGAATTTCGCTAAAATCGGATTCTTTTGTGCTGTTCTGAACGGAAGCGGATGATGTAGAACACGTGCTCGTGCACTTGACGACTGGACTTGGTTCGTGATCGCGCATGGCGTCTTTGGCGTAGCTGCGAGACGGCGGCCGGAAGTGAAGGCCGCGCTCTGTGCTGTGCATCGGGATGAGGCGGTTGTATAAGGTTTAGGGAACTCGCCCCCTCCCACACCGTCTAAGTGTGTGAATGTCCACACTAGTAGGTGTGCGTGGATTTCTAACCGTACACTTGTACTAACTGTTAAATTTTCCTAGAAATATTTCATACACTTGCGAGTACAAGCGCTCGACTCGAAATTCTCACACACCGACAAAAGTACGACATTCACGCACTTGCGCGTTTTCAGTGCGCTGCCGCGTCCGCGACCCTGCCGTCGTCCTCGGGGGGTGTATTTCATTTGGATGGGACTGGAATTTGTGTGAGCAGTGCGGGTCTCTCTCACCCTCCTCTCTCTCTCTCGCTCTGGAGGGGCCGCGAGAGAGACAGAGAGGGAGATAGAGAGCGAGGAGGGTGCGAGTGTGAGCGTAGGCGAGGAGGAACAGCATTAAATTTTAATTTGGGGCAATTCCCTAACAAGTTTAAGGGAAGGGGCGGAGGAAGGCGCGGCGAATAAGAGCGAAATAATTCAACTTGATACAATTTAAAGGAAGTTGGTGTGCGTGTGTGCGCCCGCGCCCGGCCGGTGATTTATCGCTTCCCCACATAATAATTACTCAGGTCCCCTCTTCATACGGAAGGTGGAGAAATCTCCCCCCCCCCTTTTTCCTTTTGTTTATTTTTTATTTTTAACAGAGTATAGCAGGCTCTAAATAGCAATGCATTCAAGGCGTTGTCGCATTGCAGCAAGGTGCGTCGCTCTGGGTAATTTTCAAATTTGGCGCGCCTCTCCGCTGGTTCTCTTATTTGCCGCGAGGAGGGGGGCGCTAGCGGCGCTGTCGGCGGCGCGGCGCTCTTTGGGGTCATCTCCCGGCTGTACTTCGTGATGCAATAATGACATCTCCCCCCATCCCATCCCACACACGGCTCCGGCGGCACGGAGCACCCCATCCCACCCCACCCCGCCCCGCCCCGCCCCGCTCTTGTCAACACTTGGCCTCTTCATTACGCCGCGCTGCGCCGCGCCGCGCCCACCCGCCCGAGGCTCTGCTTGTGCATGCTGCAGGATGCAACACAGTCTCCCGCCCTGCGGCCGGACCCGCGTGCACCCACCAGGAGGAGCTTTTCCTATCAATATATCTCTCTCTCTCTTTCTCTCGATCCGCTCCCTGACTCTCCCTTCTCCCTCTCCCTCTTCTCCGCGCCTCTCCTGCTGCGTCCCTTCATAATGAACTAGAGCGATGACCTGCCCCTCTCTCTCTCTTTCTCCCTCTCACAGCGTGGTTGTTGTCTCTACTCTATTCTGCCTTTGGGTCGTTTCCTTGTTCGTCTCTGGCGCGCGCACTGCTCTGTACTATTTTCCTTTTATTTTTTTTTCGCCAGTGGCTTGGCCCCACCTGGAGGAGTCCTAACTCACTCTTACCTCTCCGTCTCTCTTGCTCTCTCACGCTATCGTTCTCTCTCTCTCACTCGCACTAGTTGGTTGTACCTGCAGCCCCCCTCCCCTTCTTCCCTCCTTCCAATATGGCTCCGCGCGGCTCAGGACAAATAGCCGGCCGGGTCTCAGTGTTTGCCCAACGTGACGCTTCTCGCAATAAGAGAGCGAGAGAGATAGTTGTTGCGGGAGGGTGTGAGCGTGTTAGGTAAAAGGGGGAGAGGGAGCGAGAAAGAGAGTCGTGCGGTCCAGTCGTGACGGGCTCGGGTCGGGTCTGGGCGGACGGCGCGGCCCTTGTACGGCGGCCGTGCGGTGCGGTGCGGTCGGCAGGGATGCGAACCTTTCTACTCTCCCATACGTCTCTCCCTGTGCGCCCAGTCCTAATAATGGCCAGCAGGCAGGGCCGGCCAGCAGGACAACAGGACTGCAGGGCCAGGACAACGGTCCAACAGGGCCAGGACAACGGGACAACAGGGCCAAGACAATAGCCAACAGGGGCCAGGTCTACGGGACAACAGGGCCAGGACAATAGGCCAACGAGGCCAGGACAACGGGACAACAGGGCCAGGACAATAGGCCAACGGGGCCAGGACAACGGGACAACAGGGCCAGGACAACGGGACAACAGTGGCAGGACAATAGGCCAACGGGACCAGGACAATAGGCCAACGGGGCCGGGACAACAGGACAGCAGGGGGCCATGGTGATAGGTCCGAAAGGGGAAATAACTCTGAAAGTTTTTTACACTTCGAGTAATTCAGAAAGATTGAGAAACTCTCAACAACTCCAGAAAATTTGGGAAAATTCAGGAATTATAAGAAAAAATTAGGAAAGTGCTGGAAATATCTCAAATTTAGGCAAACTTCAAGTGAAAATTCACTACACTTATATATAATTCACACAAATTAACGAAATAGTGAAAATTCACTACATTTACATATAATTCACAAAAATTACGAAACTTTACCTAGAAACTCACGAAAATTCACAGAGTGTGTACACCAAAATTCAGAGTATTGTTTTCCCCCAGCAGGGCCCAGCCAACAGCAGGAGGCCAACAGGGCCGGCGCCGCGGTAGGGAAGCGCTACGCGTTGCATAATGTGTCCTGTGGGCCCATATGTTGAGCCAGGTGGTGGGCCGATAAGCGCACCCACCTCCGCACAGGGACCTCCTCACCCGTGGTTGCGTGGGCGGGGCGGGGCGGGGCGGGGCGGGGCGAGGCGAGGCGAGGCGGGGTGTAAAATCCGTCGGGCGGGGAATTAGTGCCGGAACAGTACCGCCGCGCGTCCGGGAGGGCATTGCTGGGCCGGCCTCACACACACACACACACACACCATCCGCGTTTCATCTTTTTTTGTTGTGTTGTTTTGTTTTCGGGCAGAGTAGGTTTTGGTTTCTGAATCGGGAAGTAGGCCCCGCGTGTAGAATTAATGAAAGAGAGGTCGGTGCACGCAGGTGACGATGGCGTGGTGTATCTTATCAGGGCGCTCGACGGCGACCCTTGATAAGGCGGACGGGTGCCCGTGCCCGCCGCTTTGCGGGTGTGTGGAGATGGATGAAACGTTGAGTGCAGTCTCTTCAAACATGGCGGTCCCTGTTCAAAATTTCAAAAATATCGTGTGTGTGACATTTATTT